>JXSR01S075529.1:47514-81936 GCA_000969725.1 Ophiothrix spiculata | reverse complement strand
GGAGAAAATCATATTTGTATTTGTACATAAAATTGAAGCATATTTTTATACCTATCAAAAATATTGAATAAGTTGTATCTTTGAAACCAAAAAAAACTAAATAACTAACAATAAATTCTCTTATAACCATCCCAGTTCAGCAGTCAACTACAGTCCCTTTTAAATTCATAATGAGTGATTCATGTATCCTTGAAAAAGTACACTAGACATCGTCACACATTTCAGTCCTTGATATGTGATACTATTATATGTACTAATTGACTCATCTATATGAATACATCAAGTAATTCATGAATCCTGGTTTATCCTAGCAACTCATATTGGTGTAGGATATGAAAAGAATACATGTACCTTGTTATAAAAGTGATATATAAAACCTTCCATGAAGAACGACCTATTAAACCTTCTCCTTAACACTCACATTAGTGTTAACAGTTGAATTCTTGAGCACACTATATACAAATGACGTTGGCATCAGTATACCTAGGTAGCAAAACCCCATTTTATGAATAAAAATGCAACGAGAAATTATTTTAACAACACTAGGGTGGACACAAAATCATTCTTTTTAGACCATTCTAACGTGTTTCTCTCATCAGGAAGTAGAAAAAGTATACTTTATACCATATATGATTAAGGGTTTTTGAGATATTACCAGAAACATGAAAGGTGATAAGTGACCTAGTTGATCTGTATGAATAATTATATCCTTTACAACCCATTTTATCTCTTTGATGAACTAAATAAAAGTCGGTAATTTTTCATCTTTTATCATTTCAATATCCGTAATCTTTACCATGGAAAACAAACTGTATAGCAGAAAGGTATAGGTAAAAAGAAAATATATTATTTAAGTGGCAGTACGAACTTATATTTGGTAAAACAGAAATTCAGGTATTGAACGATTTAAGTAATGTTAACATAACTATTATACCCGTTAAATGTATAGAGAGTATATTGGATATTTAGGGCATAAAACTTCAGATGTTATACTAAATTTAACGGTAACCAATAACATTTTGCTTAATAGGCAATGCTTGTCTGTATAATTACGTTTGGTAGAACTCATTCACAATGGTGATTGCTTTCAACATTTGTACTTTTGACAGATAACTCGATCAAAGTTGTTCGTGTGTTTTAGAAAATGCGGTATGCGGTTCCGAATATCACTTAATAAGTTTTATGTGATGTGCGGTATGCTGCTCCGCATATCACTTAAATCTTATTATTTTAAAAAGTCGAGTGGCTTGGTAGGTAAAACTGAAAAGTATCAATATTAATTGAAATGGTTACTTCAGGGATGTTCATAGATCAAAAAATAATAATATTGTTTTCAATATAAAATCCAAATGTTTGGTACTCAGGGATTCTTTTCGACGGCTTATTAGGAGCCTTGATAACTCAACTCTTATGTAAGTTGTTGTGAGTTGTTTCTAGATCCTAGCAATTCTTAGTCTTGCTTTGATTAAGGACTAGGATGCATACAGTCATCATCCGATCTACGACCAGATAATCAAGCAGTAATATTTAAGTTCAGGTATGACGTTATTTATTGAAATAATAAAAGCAAACTTATATTAGGGGTGTGCATTGGTTAGACTAAAATATTCATCGATAATAGTTTTTAGGTGCAATTTGCTACTGTTTGAAGTACTGGTTTTGCGACATACTCCTTTTGCAAAATATTTGAATCGAAATGAGATACGTTAAAATAACCATTTTTTAAGTAAATGTGTAATTTGCGACTTTCCATTCATTTTATTAGAGAGGATCTTAAACAGCTTGATTCACACAATATATTTAGAACAAAAGTAATTTACTTGAAATATCAAACGTCTTGGATGTTTTCCATCAACATGACCTTAAAACGTAGAGTATTCATCTCCAGTCGCAATACATCTTTTCATTTCATTAAACTCGATTCCTTGAAATGTTACTTTGTAACCCGAGAATATATAAAAGCCATTTAGCAGACAGACTAAAAAAAGAAAAAACGCATTATGTGAAACCCACTTTACTTGCAGCTACTTTCTTTTACTCATTGGACTTATGATGTAAAAATGAGCAGACGATACATTCATTGTTGTAACTAAAAGCTGTATCGATTACATCAAACATATGTAAATACAACTTTCTAACGCGGGGATGGGTTGAAGTGATACCAGACGTTTAATGGAAGTATCTACTCTATTTATTCTTTCACATAACCTTTTTCTATTTGGTAAAACTAGTAACGCCATCCACCAGACTGACTGCTTAATGCATTGTGCAGTCGAAGACTAATGCAATTTTCTTGTAAATTGTCTTGTCATGATCTGCCGTAAGGAATATTCAGTCGTAATGATTACTTTCGCGAAAATGGACTAATGATTACTTAACATTCATTACTAAAGCCTGAGTCACACGCAAACCGTTGTAGAAGTGGAACGTCTCCATCGGACATAACTTTAGAATAGACTACGCCCCATACGTTCTGAAGGTTAGGGTTAGGTTCATGATTTTAGGTTAGGAGGTTATGATTAGGGTTAGGAGTTTTTGAAGATGTCATATAAAGGTTTTAAAGATGTCATATACCGCCAGGGATCATTCCACGTTCAACACAACCATAGTTTTGTAAATTGAGGGGGGCTGAAGGATTATTTTATGCTTTGCTTCCAAGCGTTATATTGGCGCAGTCAAGAGTGACCAAGACATTCAATCACCTGCATATCACTCTACTACAGATAAACATTCCATATGACCACTCAACTTGAGTAGAGACGTGACCTTGACCAAGGCGGGGTCAAATCAAATTTGACCTGAAAATCACGTTTTGACCCATTTTTGTTGTTTCCCCCTTACCAGTACATGATTGATCACATTCGGAGTTCCATTTCACACCCAACATGATTACCTATCAAATCTGACCAAAAGCAACATAAGTTTCTAGATATTTTCATCATAAATTGACCTTTACATACAAAAGTGGTAAAGCTATTTTTATTCCAATTTTATGAACAACAGTGTACATAAAAACGATGTTGTTTTTAGGTAATATAATTAAACATGTTCTCCATAAATTAGCTATCAAATTTATGTTTTGTTATGTTCTGGTTTTTTTCATCATTGTCACATAGCGAAGTTGTTGTAAAAGTACATTGTACTTACACTGCCGCCGGAAAGTAGTTCCGCACAAAACCTTTATTTAGCCATAAGGCGGTGTATTTGCATGTGATCCATGAAGTCAGCCCATTTTATGGTAATGGAAGATCAAATAGGGTCAAACTATACTTCTTATGGGCTACCAAATATTTGGTGCAACAAGTCTTTGTTATCTTATAATCTGATGTATAATTCCAATGTATGTCCTAATAATAACAGAGGCTTCGTAATGAAAAATCAATACACCACATGTGAGGCGTATTTGGTGAAAATGTTTGGTGATTTACAACACTAAGTATCCGTTATTGATTAGAAGAGTCATTGGAGTTATATGTTAGATTATAAGATAACAAAGACTTGTTGCACAAAATTTTTGGTAGATCAAACAGAACTATTTGACCCATACAAGAAAAAAAAATGATTGATAAACTGAATAAATAAGTAACCTATACAAGCATGATCTTTGATGTTAAGTGGTCGCTTTATGAAAAACGCGGTTTCTTAACGTTTGTGAATATGCGGAAATACAATGTACATATGAAAACTTTATATTACTTGTAATATTGCTTTTCATTTTAGGAAAACGAGCGGAAAGTAACATATGAAAATTTAACCGTATTATTTCGTTTCCTTTCAAGAACACGAGTGGCTTTATCTATGACTCAGACGCAAGAAAAATATATATCAGCAGCATCCGATAGCGATATATGAATTGGACAATACATATCGACCAAGAAAGCAATTATGATTTACGGTAATTTATGGCTGGCGGCTAGGTTTAATACAGCTTGCACTTTATAGAAATGCTAACATGTTATTATCTTTATTATCTTAAATAAACATATATTGAATGTAGACTGATTTTGAAAGACTCATAAAATATATGCTTTGCCTCAATGACTCAAATATTAACCTCTATAAAACTTATATTTTATCTATAATAATTCCGAAGGTCAAAAGGTCATAAATTCAGTTTTGTCCATTTTTTGTCATTTTTTGACCTTATTTGGCATGAAATCTAAACATTGGTCAAAATCCTCAAAAATAAAAATAACTTAACATCTAAATAGGTGTTTTCAATAAAAATTTCCATTCAAAAGTATTTTTTTGTAAAAACAAATCTTATTTTTAGCTTGTCTGGAAGCCCAAATGGTCAGTGACGTAGTTCTTTTTCGCTGTGCGCAGTAGATTAGTTAAAATGTTTCTATATTTAGTAATATATTTAAGTTTATTTCCATTTGTTGGTCTGGTTATAATTTTATTTAAAAAGTTTATCTTTAATTTTGATTGATTTAAGGATGCCCATTGTTATCCATGGTTTACGTACGAATTTAATGTTAGAGACAATACTTGATTCAAGGGGACAGTGGATATAATATACATTGCTCGCGAAAAAGAACAGTAGCCTTAAATCTAAGATTAAATGTCTACTTATATTGATGCTATAATCAAACGCAAAACCAACCTCGAAAACAAAATTTGACGCATTCGCACAAACGTGTGAATATGTCATTACATCAATCAAAATAAACTTTTAAAATATACTCTGAACCAATATTGCATCTGTTTTAATTTTAACAGAATATAATTTGACACCTTATTATTTGCCTATATACACCCACGGTGTTTTTGTAAAAGGTGCTATACTGATATATTGCCAATATACTTGTTACAATAGATTGTTAACTTTCCCATTTGAGCCTGTCCAGCCCGTATGAGCTGTAAATGCAAGAAACGTCATTTTGCGCTACAGATGACAATACATGTCAAGGTCGTAATTTGCCTAAATTGGTTTGTTGACAGATTCCCTATTCTTGTGTATACTACAAAATACAAGCAAAGTTTCATTTCAAGAAAATGATAGGAAATATGAAACAACTCAGCATTTTTAAGACAATTAAAAAAAATTATAGGGCTTACTGATCTTTGAATGCGTTTATCTTAAAGTAATACGTTTTACCCCCTGACAACCTTTGACGGACCATAACTTGACTTCTGCAAATCGTGTGAAGTTCATTAAGGTGTCATTTTAATCCTTAAAGCACGGTCTTTGCAAATAAATAAAACATTGAAAATGACAAAAGATGGCATTTACGGCTGCTTTAGGATGGACGGTCTTATTTGTGATGTCCTCAGGGAAATATACAAATTATTGCTTAAAAATACATAGACTGATTAACAATATAAGTTGAAGTTCGAGTGAAAATTCATAATTACTAGCAAGAACCTACTGGATACACTAAGTGAAACAAATAGGTCTATCTTTTCTAAGAGAGACCTAGACTTTTAAGTTTCTCATTTGTGACTTTCAAGCTCCTAATAGTCGTAAAGTTGGCGAATTCAAAATATTCACAGTATATCTGGCAAGCTGAATGCTCAAAATATAGAACAACTGAGTTTATCACAGATAAACTAAGTTTTTCTGAGAAAAACTCAGTTTATCAAGTGAAAAACTAGGTTTTTCTAGAAAAACTTAGTTTATCAATTGATAAATTGAGTTTTTCTGAAAAACTGTGTTTTTCTCAAATAATCTGAGTTTTTCAGCAGATAAACTAAGATTTTCAGATAAACTAAGTTTTTCTCAGATAAACTAAGTTTTTCTATGAAAAACTCGGATTTTCACTTGAAAAACTAAGTTTATCTAGAAAAACTTAGTTTTTCACCTGAAAAACTAAGTTTTTCTCAGAAAAACTTAGTTTATCTGTGATAAACTCAGTTGTTCTATATTTTGAGCATTTAGCTTGCCATAAGTATACTTCGAAAGGTTTTATCTGCACAGCTAGAACCTACTTTCAATCAAAGAGTGACAAATCCCGAAATATATTATACGTTTCCTGGGCGTAAGACTGATTGACTAAAGTGTCCCTGCTGCTTTCATATTGATCAAGATTTCACGCTGCACGATTTTCAAATAAAATTTTAAAGTATATCCGCTTTTCTCCCGCTTTTCTCATAATCGTCAAGTTTGCAGGATTAGTTTAAAATGTTGAAAAAAAATAAATGACATGGTTCCAGTTTCGACTTAGGTTTTACTGTCAAACATTTTAAAAGAAGATGCTTCAAATAAAGAATAACATATGTTTCTAGATTATAATTGTGTGTAGACTTCAAATATGAACTCAAAAGTGCAAAATTTTGAACTTGAATTTTTGCTCCATTTACTACATTTGGCCGATATGCCATAAACGCGGACAAATTGAAAAATGTTGATATGCAACTACACACAAATTTTTTTTCTACATATACTATATGCCACTAACCTTAACCCTCGTCTACCCAGGCTATATTTTGTAACACGTCTACCCAACCCCCCAACCCCTAAATTTTTGGAATGAAACCCCCTATGAACTTGGTTTTGCTATTAATAGATAGGTATGGTCCTCCCCTATCCAATGATACCAAGATCACAAAAATTGGCCGATGCGTTACGTAATTATGACGTCATAAAGGTCGAAAATCTGAAAAATCAGGATTTTGGCAAAAATGTCCACAAAAATCGAAATTTTGCTATAAAAGTTCTAAATGATCGATTTTCGTCGGGTTTTTTGCTAATAAAGAAAGGATAATTCTAACATGCCCTGCAAGTTTCAGCTTCATAGCATGCATATATTTTTCAAAATGGCGACTTAAATTTTTCCTGGGCTTCACCAACCCCCCCTACACCCCAACTTTGACGGCCTACCCTAACCCCACCTTAGGTGGTACCCCCCTAATTTTTTCATCAAAATGACCGCAAAGGATGTAAAAGAGATTGCCCAAATGCCTGGGGTCGGTTGCTTTTGCGTTTTTTGCAGCGGGGAAAAACCTTAGGGGGTGGTTGCAACAACCCCCCCTGGGTAGACGAGGGTTAATGTTTACATAAATTAATGTTCTTAATATCGGTTAAATACATAGCTTATTCTCTTGCAAATATGACATTTGATTGGTATAAACATCGCAGTCACAGCTCGCATGATTGCGCAATAGCTCGGGTATTTCCTAATTTGCTCAAATTTAATAATTGCTGCTTTGATAGAAAAAAAAATCTCAAAAACATAACAATTTGACACTAGTTTGTTTACATATCATATTTGGAATATATCCGGGGCATAACCGATTAGTTTTATGAGCGTGTCGCTCGTTTCGTTTATTTTCTCGAGGGTCCTTGAAATGCTGAATTTTCGGTAAAATTTGGATACTGCAAAAAGTTGATGTCATAACTGGACTCATTCTGGGCATAATCGAGTATATTTTTAAGGCTATCGCTTGTTTCCTTGTTGTGTTGTCCCGATTTTATTAAATGACGTTTATTTTTCATCAAAAAATGTAAGAATTAGGGGAAGCACTTTTGCATTTTTTAAATTCTTACATTTCAAATGAACCAAGTAAGGTATCAATTTAAAGCTGATTTAATTCTGCATAAAACAGGTGAATCAACACTGTAGACCCTTGGTAACCAAAGACATGATTGTATAAAATGAATTTGTGTCCAAAACTGCTAATTTTGGATGTGTATTGTCACGGGACATGCCAAATTTGAATAATACTGAAACGCAAAGTATGTAATAAATTACAAAACAAATATATTAACAATACATAGGGTCAAATCTATGTATAATGTAACCTGTGTGAGTGTACAAAGTTGGTAGCTGAAAACTCTTGTCACCCAAAAAGTGCGTTTTTCGGGCAAAATTATGGTTAGCTTGAACACAATGTTAAATGATTACCGGCCGGGTGTTTACATATATAATAACAATGATAAATCATTTTTAATAAACTGGAAAAGGTTGTCGTTATTTGCCATTTGAAAACAAAATAATAACCAAACGCACACAACATTTGTTCACAAACGTCCGAACTTGCCATGAAGAAAGATTAATCGAAATTGACTTCAGCGTTCAACATAAAATTCTAAACCAATATATTATATGAACGTTTTGGACAATCTCAAATGAAAATCAATAACATTTGACACCTCTGATTTTATATCATTTTTTTCTGATACGCCAACATTATCTTGTACGAGGTGTTAGGCAGAGATATCTTAAAAGAAAAATCTCGTTATAAGAGATTGCTAACTTTCTCATTAATGTTTGGTTTAGAAAATAGAAAATGTTAGAATAGATGTTTACGGATTAAAAATGTCAAGTTAAATTTGTAACCTTAGTTGCTCTGTTATTATCGTTATTCTGTCATTTTCTGCATTAAATAGTATTATGAATAATTAGGAACACGGTTGATATAACGCACAATCATCAGCTCAGGGTTGAAATAATGACAGTTAAAAACACAAGCTTACCTTCACCAATATAGTCAGTGGGTTGAAGACCCATAGCGACACTTGTCTCATTGCTTACATTTTTCAAAATTAAGTTTTTAATGTCATATGAAAGATGACCACTCAAAAGATTTAAGTTTCAAATTTCAGCTCAATCGGTCATACCGTTTTGATTTTATGGGCAACTTTGTATTTCAGAGCCGCCTATACGTGACTGTGTAAAATTAATTATGGTTTACCATAATTAGACACATTTTCATGTATATCTCCGAAACGTGACATTTCACATGGGTTATGAGAAAAATATGAGCAACATTTTGGTACCAAAATCTCAAAAAGTTTGAATAAAAGTTGAGGCAATTGGACCATGCTCCTTTAATGCTTCTCTTTAAATAGAATGTGTCCTAATAAAAATACATCACTTTTGTTTTAGATCATATGTCAGAAACCAATATACAAAATTAAAACTGTACCGAAATTATTCAATGTGAGCTATCATGGACTAACAAACATTCTACTTTTTAAGAGGACAAGAATAATAGCTTTGTTATTTTGATTTGACTATGTTGACAATGTTATACTTCTAACACTTGTAGAGGGAGAGACAGTCATAAAGTATCTCTTAAAAAAACACATTAAAACTAATAGAAGAGAAACCTTGCACTCGTTTTTGTATTGCTTTACTTATCGCTGCAAATCAGCGAAGCCTACACATTGAATTACGGTGCCACTTTCGGTGCTGAAAAAGATATCATAATCATGTTTTAGTGTTTATACCATATTTTGTGATCTTTTTGTGTCTGATTTGTACGTTTCAAATACATTGATCAATAGTAACCAAATAAATATATATGTGATGACTCACCCCGAAAAGGGGGACTTTGCGACAGAACACTTGTCAAGAAACAGCTGAAAATAGGCAGCAAAAGAAGAACAAAATAATAAGAATTTCAAGCAGATGTTCTTTTTTAAATTGTGATCGTTTTGATCAATTTCAACAAGTAAGGGGTCATTTTAAAGTTTACAAAATGTTGCTACAAATGAAATGATAAAATCAAAATTGATATCACCTGCAAAGTCCGACCTTTCGGGGTGAGCCATCATAATGTGCTTTATCATAATAAACATGTGGTAAACCTCATTGGAATGAAGGGTTCTTTCAAAATTATCGTTTTCTCGAGAACCGCTCAATAGATTTTGTTCAAAAATCCCCCGATGAAATACTACACTATACTAATCGTTATTACGAAAAAGGTTCTCATTTTTATGTATTAGTTCCTGAGATATGTTCAAAAAAATCGATGTATTTTTATTGTGACACACTGTATACAAAAAATATGTTTTCAGATCCACGAAAGACGTTTTGAATACAACTTCTCCAGTATCACTTCTCAAGAGATTATAAGGTAGTTTATTTTTTATAACTGAACTGGGTAATCATTTTGAAATAACTTTAGAACATAATATGCTTGGAAACTGCTTTAAATTATATTAAAAGCATTAAAAAAAGTGTATCAAAATTACAGAAAAAATGAAATGACTTGACTACCAAAGGTCACTTGGTTTTCTGTTTTAGTGCAGTCAGCGATCGAGCGTTAGGGGGTGGTAAACACCACCTCTTCCTTAAAAAAGACCGCGGTTAATATCCGTCGTTAGATAATCTTGCTGTTTGTTGACTTTGTTCAATCTTGCTAATATTTGTGTTACGTTCGGCTTACATTATTTTTAATTTGTGGTCTAATTATTATTTTGCTCTCAAATATGAGTCGACTCACTTTTTTGGACTGTTGTTGTATGTATGTTTGTTTGTTTCATTTTTATTATAACCATCGAATTAACCAAATGTGAATCTTGATGCGATTTGCCTGTTTGATCTACTTTAATATGTGATGCCTCACCCCGAAAATGGGGACTTTGCGACAGAACACTTTTTAAGAAACATGTGAAAATCGGCAGCAAAAAATAAAGAAAATAATTAGAATTTACAGCAGATTTTCTGTTGTAAAATTTGATCGCCTTGATCAATTCCAACATGTAAGGTATCATTTTAAAGCTTAGAAAATGCTACATCAGATGAAATGATAAAAGCTTAATTGATATTATCTGCAAAGTCCCACATTTTGGGGTGAGCCATCATATATATCAGTAGCTCAGAAGCAAGAGATGAATCAAATCATTTGAAGAAAGTACAACGTTTTACTTAACTTAATGGCCAAAAGGTCTTTCTGACAATTTTACAAGTGTTTCTTACTATGGACGTTTCATGAGTTGCAATGTTATTTCCCCTTGGACTAAAGCAGTTGAACGCCTCGTAAAAATGCTAAATACCTTCTAGCATTCCTCTTTAACCTTTTATACTTTTGAAATTCATGTTCAAAATATAACAGACAATCTTTATACTACACTGTTAGAACGTTGGGCAAATAATTTACCCAACGTTGGTTCAACTATGAACAACCCAACTTCTGGGTAAATAATTACCAACGTTGCGTACAATGTTGGCTAATTACCTAACTGTTGGGTAAAAGTTTTAGCTAATTACCCAAATATTGGGTAAAATTTCATCAACAGTTGGTTAATACTATCTACCCAACAATTGGGTTGTTCATAGTTTAACCAACGCTAAAAAATTGCCCAACAGTAAAACAGTGTATGAAATCAATCCTTTACTTGATTTTCCTTAAGTTTAACACAGTAATAATTCGAGTTTGATCTCCCAATATACCCTAACTGCGTTAGAAACTTCTGTTTGAATGTACAAATAATGCCAGTTGATATATTGCCAATTAAAGTTTGCGTTGTGCTTGTGGCTGCTTCTTGACAACAAGATAAGAAATACTAAAGTCTGTCACAACTTTTATACAAGTGGGGATTTTCTTCAAATTTAAGGTTTTAGAAAGTGAATAGTCTTGATGAAAGTAAAATTGAGGAGATAAATCTCGTTTTTCATAACAGGATATAAAACAATGTACAGTTAGATTGAAAGATGGCATATTGCTTTCAGATATCTGATTTTTAAAACATGTTTTCAACTAGTATGTTAAGCGCAATGCATTTTTTGTATTCAAAATCGCATTGAAATAAAACTGTTTAACAGGGTTAGTTATAACCCGCTGTTAATTAAAGTTGAGACATGACAAAGTGTGTGATAAAAATGCCTTCAAAAGGGAAAGCTGAACCTGGCAACATTTTAATACGGATCATACATAGTTAACAAATTTTATTTTAAAGGTTTCACCATATTGAGGGAAAGATATACAGCTCATGTAGTATATAGAACGCCTAATTAGTAATAATTTCTTTGTCTTATATTCTATAATACTGAGCCAATGTAGCTCATTGACATGTCAAACTGCAGTATTATTTCACAAGCAATTTATTGAAAATATTTTTTAAAACATTCCATCCATAAAATAATAATAATTTTCCTGCGCATTTTTTTTCCTTATGACCTGGCTGCAAATGTATTAAGGATTCTTATTCAAGAGGAAACAACCCATGAAGACGCGAATTTCCACTCAATGTAAGTTTTAAGTTGACATATATATAATAAGAAGCATACGATAAAAAAGGTTTTCTCGCCTCTAACGTGGCATATACAAGCATGAATCTATGATGATTAGTGGTCGCTTTATGAAAAACGCGGATTCTGAATCAGTATTTGATACCTGATATCTGTCCAGATGCTGGTGTTTAATGTAATCAGTTCCTGTCTCTTGAAAGGTCTGTCAATCAGTATACGTTTTATGATGTTATCCAACATTTTTTTCTAATGGATTTGCATGATGCGCATGTGCTGTTTACTCCTTGGTGGGGGAATTTGTCACCAAAAATCGGTGAAGTAGAGTGTGCCACTTTCATAAAGTACGATGAGCTGTTATGAATACATCCTGAACATATTCTTAAAATATTTTACATTGTTTTGGGAATTCAGTCATACGCTGTATTTCATTAAACCAGCACAATTTTTTCGAAAGTCGTCCATCAGACTTTGGTCATTTTTTTTTATGTTCTAAAGAACTACTGTATGAAATCGGAGTTGCATTCAATGAAAAATATGATGCGATATGCTGTATTATACTGTTTTCGTCTACTCATAAAAAATCGAGATTCAAAACATATTCTATGCATTTGTTCAAAAACCTTAAGGCATATAACACAGCAGAAAGGGAGAAAAAATCATTAAGTGACTGTTTGACATATGTGGTGAAGAGGAAATTCAAATATTGAATGTAATAAGAATATTAGCATAACTATTTGTATACCCATTATTAAATGTAGATTGGAAAACTAGGGCATGAAACTTTAACTGTTTTACCAAGCCATTAAGAGCAGTAATCAATAACAATTTTAGTGGCTTAAAAGGCAATGCTTGTCTGAATAATTTGTTTTAGAACAAATGAAATTCATAATTGCTTTCCATTGACAGATATATAAATCACAGTTTTTTTTTTGTTTCTTTAGAAACATTTTGAGTTTAACCCTTGTCCTCCAGAGCTATTTTTGTAACACGAACTCCTAGGGGAGGTTGTTATAACCCCCGAATATTTCATAACTAAACCCCATATGAACTTGGTTTTGATATTAAAAGATAGGTATGACCTTCCCCTACTCGACAATACCAAGAAAATCTAAATCGGCCTAGGCGTTATGTAATTATGACGTCATAAAGTACTTTAGTATCAGAAAATCAGGTAACATGGCATTATGGCAAAAATGACCACTAAAATCAAACTTTTATATACATAAATATCGTATTTACATCTTTTTTCTTTTTTATTGCTAATCCAAATTTTGAATAAATACCATTTACTACCTACATGATATTGGTAAAAATGTTAAAATAATATGTCAACCCTCGTCCAAATATAGGTGTTTTTTAGCTCCAAACCGCAAAACAAAGTGACCCCGGGCATCTAAGTAATTGTTTAACAGTTTGTCTCTGTAAGAATGTACCATGTAGTGATTCATGGGTCATCGGGTCAATTTATAAAAAAAAAAATGCAGTGATACAGTACAATACAAAAACGCTATAAATGAATGCCCAGGTACTTGCTGTTTTCGGATTGGCCGAAAAAAATATTGAAATTTGTGGTAAAACCAACCACCAAAATAATATATGCATTTTAAGTAAGTGTAAGAGTGTGCGCCAAGCTCATCCCAACCAAAGTTAAACATATTTTGAAACCTACGGTTGGGTACATAACTTATATAACAAACGAAATTGGGATAACGTTAGCGTATCGTTTTACTCTGACTTGAACTATTGATGAAGACAGTTTCCATAGTGCCATAACTCTATGCGTCATCAAGATCCCAATGTAAAATCAAATTCATAAGTGAGAATTCAATAAGTAAAAACAAACTCAAGCAAAAAATTGGTGGAATATCTTTGGCGCACTGAGATAGTGAAGGTTAAAAGTCAAATTATTCCAGACTGGTGCGTATTCGCAGCTCCGTAACTCTGTGCGCCATCGTTAGAAAACGATAAAACTACCAACAATGTGTAGAGACAGGTTTCCTCTTATAAACATGATAAAACAAATTTGGGATATCTACATTTAATATTCTTTACGGTTTTTCTTTTAAAAATTGGCTAAGTATTAGTATTTTAGGGCTAAAAGTCGCAGAATTCAATAACTTTGCGCAATAAATATCATAAATAAGATTAAGTCTTTGATTTTTTTTTCATGCACACAAGCAACTTTTTGGACAATACATTTTGACAAACACATTGAGACAGGTCTGTAATTGAGTGATTTTTTCCTCCAAAAACGTAATCTTATTTCTAATATTTTAGTGCAAAGCTGTAAAATGCTAATACTTAGCCATTTTTTTTTAATAATAAAAAATACCAAATGCAGATATCCCATTTTTCTTTTTTCTTTTTATAAAGAGAAAACTGTCTCTATACATGTTGGTAGTTTTATTGTTTTCTAACGATGAGTCACGAAGCTACGAAAACGCACAAGAGTGGAAAAATTTGACCTTTGACCTTCACTATTTCAGTGCTCCAAAAAATCCCATCAATTTGTTGCTTGAATTTGTTTTTTACTTGTTGAGTTCTCACTCATAAAGAAACCACACGTTTTGCATGCTAATTTTATTTTTACAGGGGATAAGCCCCCGCTTTAGGAGACGACGTAGTATATAGGAATAACTTAAGTGGACGAGGGTTAAATGCAATTTCTAAGAGACACATGAAATTTGCCCACGTTGAGAGTATGTGGTCGTTAAGTATTCTCACGTTCAAGTTTGTGCAATAAGTTTAAATTGAGAAATCTGAGACTATTAATACTAATATAAATTGCAAATTGACATATAGGTGTTATACATGTTACCAAGTTACTCAAGTTTAAACGGCAAGATAATCAATTAAGAACAAAAATTAAATAAAACTCTCATGTTGCGGTCCCGTATCATCATGCCTACTGATTCACACGTTCCTCTTTCTATGAATATATGTAATCGCAATGTAAAGTCCATAGCATTTTTAGCGACTTTTCCGTAGACTATAAACCTACCATTTGACTTTTCCGGTTTACCCTATGTTCATATTAAAGAGTATATCCTGATTTTGTCATCAAAATTGCAGCAAAAGATATAAAAGAAAGTACTTAGATGCTTGGTGTAACATTGCGTTTTATTGCATTTGAGATGAGTTGTAAGGGGAGGGAAGTAACCATCAACCCTAGCGAAGATTAAATTATGTGTCCCTATTCAACCCAGCAATGGATTTATGTTTGAAAGCAGCAATTTATGATCTACTTTTCATCCTGAATGTCACCCCTATCAAAATTGGGTTTTTTAAGCTAGAACGGATCCTTGACTTGTATATATCAGTTTTGGAAAAAGTCGTTCATGACTTTCAGCTTATTCTATTAGAAAAGGCTCAAATATTAAAAAAAAAACACCCGGATTTAGTAGAACTATACAACGTCTTGGATGTTTTTCATCACCGTGACCCTAATATGTGTAATGTTGCGTATGCATATCCAACCGCAATACATCTATATATTCTATTTAACTCAATTCCTTGAAATGTTACTTTGTAATCTGAGAAGCCATCTTGCAGACAGAGACAACATGTGACCAACGGTTTACTGAAATACTGCTTCTATTTACCTTGCCCTTGCAAGATTCATGCAGTAATGAAAAGATGTTCACGTATGAAGACCTGAATTGCAAAACGGCTTAGAAACCATTTTTTGTAACGAGTTTTCGGTAGATTCTTACAGACCTTACAGAACTTGTCCATCATCCAGGTAAAAAAAATGGTTGAAAAAATCTCGCTAAGTGGGTTTATATCAGGGAAACATGGACATCGTATGACAATATTTGGGCATAAAATGACATAATGCCCATATATAGTAACTTTGTTATTACACATGCCGAGATGTTAAAATTGGTATTTTAATAAAGTAAATCATAGCCTAATGATGAATTGAAAAATAATTTTGCAAAAACTTGGAATATAGGTTCTTAAGTTGAAATTTGATGAGCTGTTCTGGAAAATGGCTTACGTCCATTTTTATAAATTAGTAGCCAATTAATAGAAACTATTTGATGAATTATATATATCAGGAATTTGTGACACATTTTGATGTCTTAGCAGTTTTTTGCCATTTCCTCAAAAAGTGCAAAATGGACGTAAGCCGTTTGCAACTCAACTCTTCGTATATGAACAGATTTATTTTTCAACACGAAAGACGGTATCTGCTTTATGACGCATATAAGCACATAACTTCGTGGCATGGGACTGGATTGAAAAAAAATCGTACAATTAGCGGAAGTAACTAGCATATAATATAATTGCACTTACCTTCTTCTAACCTTGTTCAGCAGAATTGACATCCATTAGCCCGACTACAAAATGCATTGTGCAATGAAGGACTGATCAAATTTTCATATATAGGGTCAAATTATAGTTTGTTTTTTGATCTACCAAATATTTTGTGTAACAAGTCTTTGTTATCTTATAATCTAGTAATAATATAATTCCAATGCATCTTCTAATCTCCGACGAGTAGGACGAAATATTATGTGAGTTTAAAAAACTAAATAATTCACTGGTTTTGTCAAACTAAATATGTTTTCATTTATATTGAATTGAGTTGAATTGACGGTTTTGCCTTCTGTTTTGCACCATTGCCTCATAGCGAACATGTAGTAAAAATGTGACCGTCCATCTAAAACCAGCCGTAAATGCCACCTCTTGGAATTTTTAATTATTTGCAGAGACCATGCTTTAAGAATTAAAATGACACCTTAATAAACTTCACACGATTTTCAGAAGTAAAAGTTATGGCCCGTCAAAGGTTGTCAGGGAGAAAAACGTATAACTGAAATAAATGCGTTCAAAGATCAGTAATGTCTTAAAAACATGCAGATTTATTTAACATTTCCTATAATTTTCTTAAAATGAAAGTTTGCTGTTATTTTGTAGTGAGCACAACGATTGTGAATCTGTCTAAAAATCAATTTCGGCAAATACGACCTTGACATGTATTTTCACCTGTAGCGCAAAATGAAGTTTCTGGCATTTACGGCTCATACGGGATTGACAGGCACAATATGTATTTTCTTGACGGCAATTTACATATGAGAACTATTTGTAGTATTAATTAGATAACATTTTAAGAATATAACTGGCTTTCGGTGTGACTAGGACGCAAGAAAAATATCTGCAGTATCAGATGTAGTATTATTGGACAATACATATCGACCAAGAAAGCAATTATGATTTACGATAATTAATAGCTGGCGGGTAGGTTTAATAAGCGCTTGCACTAAATAGAGATGCTAAAATGTTGTTATCGTAAACTTTCCTTGAATACACAGTACGATATTGAATGTAGATCGCTCTGGAAAAAAGCATTTGCCTCTATGAATTTTAACCAAAATTCCAAAATCTATATTTCCAAAATCTAAATGTTATCTAAACCCTAGTTTTACTTAATGGGGGTTACCGCAATATCATATTTTTGTCCGCTGCAGAAAAATACAAAAGCAACTGATTAAGATCAATTTAAAGTAATATTATTTACATTCTTCGCCTTCATTTGGATGGATATTAAAAAGGAGTACCACATATGAAGGTGTGATTATTGTAGGCCCTTATTGATGGATAGAAGGTAAGGTATACCTCTAAAATGGGTTTAGGAGGTTGAAGCCTACCCGTAAACTTTTACATCTTCATTAAAAAAATATTAGCTTAAACATACAGGACATGTTCAAATTACAACTTTGGCATGTTTTTCACCCGTAGCGCAAAATAAAATTTGCCGAATTAAACAAATTGTGACCGTCCATTCCAAGGCAGCAGTAAATGCCAGCTCTTGTCATTTTCACGTTTTAATTATTTGTAAAGATCATGCTTAAAGGATTAAAATGAACTTCACACGATTTCCACAAGTTATGGCCCGTAAAGGGTTGTCAGACAGTAAAACGTATAACTGAGATAAACGCGTTCAAAGATTAGTAAGCCCTATATTTTTTGTTGATCGTCTTAAGAGAATGCAAATTTATTTTACATTTCCTATCACTAGTACTCAAAAGTATCTCAAATTGGCAAAAGTGTCTCAAATTGAAAATCATCTCATAATGTATCTCGTTTTGCTTTAAAAAAATAATAACCAAAATGAGATACATTATAAGATGATTTTCAATTTGAGACACTTTTGTGCCAATTTGAGATACTTTTGAATACTAGTGTATCATTTTCTTGAAATAAAACTTTGCTGGTATTTTGTAGTAAACACTAGAATTGTGAATCTGTCAAAAAATAAATTTTGGCAAATTACAACCATGACATGTATTTTCACCTGTAGCGCAAAATGAAGTTTCTGGTATTTACTGCTCATACGGGCTGGACGGACACACTTAATATAAAAAGGATTTGATAGATTAGTAGGGGTCATAAAAATACATTCTGAATATTAGAAGTTGTAACAAAGACTATGTCATAAAATCATACTTATTCACTATTTACTGGTTAAACTAAGAGAATATATATACATGTGTATTTTAATTATTCTTTACAAATTTGTATGTCTAAAACGTTTCTAATTTGAAAGCTTCACATGTGTGTTTATAATACACATACAATATACTTTTATATATATTTTAGTATCTATTTTGCACATTTTTTAATCTACCTGTATTTATTCATTGTTTATTTTATAACATCATCATTTATACCAAGACGGCAAGAACATGCCATTTATGCACACAATTAATGGAATTGTTGCGTCTGTTAGAGTTGGCTTATAAAAAAAAATAACAAACTTATAAACATTGAAGGGAACTGTCACTTTACATTGATATTATGATAAAACACACAACCTCTAAAATAAACGTTGACGCATTCACACATAACGAGTGATAATGCCATGAATATCAATCCAAATATATTTTTGGCATTTAAAATATACTAACCAAGTTGCATTATTACATCTCATGAATTTTGAATTTTAGAAGAATATAGTTTGAAATCTTTTATGATATTATTTGTCTAGATACACCCACGATGTTTTTGTAAAAGGTGCTATGTTGCCAGTATACTTGTTAAAATAAATTGCTTACTTTCTCATTTGAGACCGTCCATCCCAAACCAGCCGTAACTGCAGCTCTGTGTATTTTTTAATTGTCTAAATATTTACAAAGACCCGGTTATAAGGATTAAATGGCACCTCAATGAACTTCACTTGATTTCCAGAAGTCAAAGGTTGTCAGGGAGCATGCCCTGGAAAAACTCGAGTACAATTCTAGTACACATTCCTGAGGTGCAAAATTGGAACACAAATTCGAGTACAAATAAAGTATATTTTGAGTACACATTTGTGTACTCGAATTGTACTTAAATTGTTCTCGAATCTGTACTGTGTTCCAAATTTGCACCTCAGGAATTTGTACTAGATATGTACTCGATTTTTTCCAGGGTGGTCAGGGAGTAAAATGTATACTGAGATAAACCCGTTTACATCCTTTGCCTTCATTTTATTGTATTCATTTGTATTTTTGTGTAGTGTATTATTGTAAAGCGCACTGAGATGTCTTTGGATGTGTTTGCGCTGATAAGAACCTCTTTATTATTATTATTATTATTATTTTGATGGGAAAAAGGTGTACCCCATATGAAGGTGTCAGTAAAACCTATATTTTCTGTTGATTGTCCTCAAAATTATATATATTTCATATTTCTGATACTTTTCTTGAAATGAATCTTTGAAGTAAGCACAAGAATTGTAAATCTGTCAAAAATCAATTTCGGCAAATCACGACCTTGACATATATGTTCATCGGTTGCGTAAAAAGAAGTTTGCTGTAATTGCGGATCGTTTGGGATGGATACATAAGATACTTTGTAGACGTTCAAATAACTCTAGTCGCTTTATTGCCAATTATATATTGCATTTCGCTCGTGGCTGCTTCTCAGAAAGCAAGACAGAAATATTAAAGTCTGTCACGACTTTTATGTACGTGGGGATTTTCTCCAAATTTAAAAGTTTTGTATAATATGAATGAAGAGAGTTATCCATAACATGATATCAAGAAATGATCAGATAATTTTAAACGTGGTATATAACCTTCGGATAACGTTTTAAAACATGTTTCACATTAAACACAACGCTTTAAATGTCTTTAAATAAAACTCTATGTCACAGAGATAGTTGTATCCCGCTGAGAAATTCAAATTCAGACTTGACAAGTTTTGTAATGTTTCACCTGTTAAGTACTTAAAGGCATCTTTGGTTGTTGTTTTTTGTCCAAAACCAGCTTTACATTGAATAATTGAAGAAAAGCAACAGTTAAATGCTTAGCCCACTCCTGAATTTTACCGTTCTTTATTTCTTTGTACAATTTCTGATATAAGAGTACATATTTAAGTCAACACATTCTTTCCGTTTTAAATCAAAGGACATTTACACTCGGGACATAGACATTTAACATTTTGTTGTGGAAATAACCTAACTAAGTTATATCACACTACGAACTTCTATATTAATCTAAAATAAGGCCATTTTTTTTCCTTATTGGATTATTACAGGAAATATGTTAATCATTTTTATGGGAATATGTTTGTACAAATATGGCAATTGCTTTTAGTCGCAGGCTAAAAACAGTTTAACTGTTCCCCTACGTAAAACGTAAAAATGTACCTTTTATCTAAACCCTGGTATTGCTTTGTGGCGGGTCACCGCAATATCATATTTTTGTCTACTGCAGAAAACACAAAAGCATTAAGATCATTATAAAGTAATATCATTTACATCCTCCGCCTTCATTTTGATGGCAAAAAAGAAGTACCACCTATGAAGGTGGGATTAAAGTAGGCCCCTATTGATGGATAGTGGGTCAGGTATATCCCTACAATGGGCTTAGGAGGTTGACACCAACCAATAAAATTGTATATCACCATTTAGAAAAATATAACCTTAAACATACAGGACATACTAATATTACAACTTTGGCATGTTTTTCACCCGTAGCGCAAAATATTAAAGTTTGCCGAATTAGACAAATTAATATAAAAATGATTTGATAAATTAGTAGGGGTTATTTAAATACTATTCTGAATATTAAAAATGGAGAAGATGTAACAAAGGTTATGTCATAAAATCGTATGTATTTAGTGTTAACTGGTTAAACTAAGAGAATACATGTATATTTTAATTCTTCTTTACAAATGTGTATGTCTAAATTGTATGTTCTAATTTGACTGCCTCACATGTGTGTATATACATATAAAATACAGTTTCATATAGATGTTAGTAAATTTTTTGCAAAGTCTTTTTTGTATCTATTTACTCATTGTTTTTTTTTTATAACATCATCAGAATTTAAAACAAGAAGGCAGGAAAATGTAATTTATGCACACAATTGATGGAATTGTTTGGTGTGTAAGTTACAGTTGGCTTATAAATAGTGTTGCAAAATAATTTACAGATACATGCTGATAGAAAAAACAACTTACAAACGTATACACATTGAAGGTAACTGTCATTTTACATTGATATAATGATAAAACACACAACCTCTAAAATAAACTTTGACGCCTTCACACAGAATGTGTGAATATGCCATGAATATATACAATATCAATCCAAATATATTTTTGACATTTAAAATATACTAACCAAGTTTCATTATTACATCGCATGAATTTTGAATTTTAAAAGAATATAGTTTAAAATCTGTTATGATATTATTTGTCTAGATACACCCACGATGTTTTTGTAAAAGGTGCTATGTTGCCAGTATACTTGTTAAAATAGATTGCTAACTTTCTCATTTGAGACAGTCCATCCCAAACCAGCCGTAAGTGCAGACTTTTGTATTCTTTTCATTTTCTAAATATTTACAAAGAACCTATTATAATGATTAAAATGGTACCTAAATGAACTTAACCTGATTTACAGAAGTAGGTTGTCAGGGAGCATGGTCAGGGAGTAAAATGTATACTGAGATAGACCCGTTCAGGAATCAGTAAACCCTATATTTTCTGTTGATTGACCTCAAAATATACAGATATATTTCATATTTCCGATACTTTTCTTGAAATGACCCTTTGCAGGTGTTTTGAAGTAAGCACAAGAATTGAAAATCTGTCAAAAATCAATTTTGGCAAATCACGACCTCGACATGTATGTTCACCGGTTGTGTAAAAAGAAGTTTGCTGTAATTGCGGCTTGTTTGGGATGGATATATAAAATACTTTTTAGATTTTCAAATAACTCTAGTCGCTTTATTGCCTATTATATATTGCATTGCGCTCGTGGCTGCTTCTCAAAAAAGCAAGACATACACATTAAAGTCTGTCACGACTTTTATGTACGTAGGGATTTTTCTGAATTTAAAAGTTGTGTATAATATGAATGAAGAAAGTTATCCATAACATGATATAAAGTAATGATCAGATAATTGTAAACGTGGTAGGGTGCGCCAATAAAAACGCAAGATTTGAAAACAAAAATATTTAAAATATAAGCAGGCCATTTTTCTCATCAAAACATTAATGATATTAAAATATAGCTTCTCCCCTTCATCATGCCCTTTGTTTCATCCATTTCAGATATTCCTGTCCGGAGATACAGCATTTTCAAAATGGAGCACAAATTTCAATCTGGTCCGATTTGTGGTTATCGGATGAAGTACCGTATTAGTATGATATGCATCCAAGACATTAGCCCCTTCAAATTTAAACTCGATAAACTAATGTTATAATTGTTTGTGGCTCAAAGATAATATTGGTCAATTATTTTCATTGAAAACAAAACAGATGATCGATATGAAGAAAGAATTAGTTTTAGCAGTCTCAGCTTTGCAGGTTTTGTCAGCTCTGAAATAAAAGAAAAATTCAAGAGCTTTCGTATTAACCTTTTAATATAAAAATGAATAGATAAAATGTGAGACTCGGAGGCAGTAGCTAGAATTGTAATTTTGGGGGAAAATTATATTGCGTATCAAGATAAATTTTACAATCAAGGTATTCAGAAACGACTATACATTTCGGTTTTGGGAAACTTTGAACATGGAATTTTGGATAGAGAACAATTGTAAAAGTTATTCTAACATCCTTTTTGGCTTGATTTGATACTTTCAATGAGCTTTTGATCCCGGGCTTTTGATGTAACATTAAACCAAAAATGCAATTAAGCTGGAGATGAAGTAACTTGTCATTTAATGTTTTGATTGCAACCTACTTTTGGTTATTGATATTGGAATTGAGATCAAGAAATCGGACCAACCCAATTTTTAAGGGCTTCACAGAACTTGTAATAACTTCAGAATTAAACGCTCAAATTGTACGAAACAAAATGCTATTTAAAGCTGAGATTATGTACAATAAAATTTGATAAGTGTTTTTATTACATGTAGCCTAATTCTTTAAAAAAAAATCACAACAAATCTTGCGTTTTTATTGGCACACCCTGTATAACCTTCGGATAACGTTTTAAAACATGTTTTCACATTAAACACAACGCTTTAAATGTCTTTAAATAAAACTCTATGTCACAGAGATAGTTGTATCCCACTGAGAAATTCAATTTGAGACTTGACAAGTTTTGTAATGTTTCACCTATTAAGTACTTAAAGGCATCTTTGGTTGTAGTTTTTGTCCAAATACAGCTTTACATTGAAGAATTGAAGAAAAGTAACAGTTAAATGCTTAGCCCACTCCTGAATTTTACCGGTCTTTATTTCTTTGTACAATTTCTGATATAAGAGTACATACTTATGTCAACATATTCTTTGCTTTAATTTAAAGGATATTTACACTCGGGATATAGCATTTTGTTGTGGAAATAACGCTACCAAGTTATATCACACTACTGTTTCAAATAATTATCGAACTTCTAGTTATCTGTCTAAAATGACACCATTTTTTTCTTTTACACTCATCTTTACAGGACCATTACAGGAAAGATGTTTTTATGAGAATATGTTTGTACAAATATGGCAATTGCTTTTGGTCGCAGGCTGAAAACAATTTAATTTGATCTTTAAGGCCGGATTCCTTATGTCCGTTTGTGGCACTGTAAGGGTACTGGTATTGGTATAATTTAAAGCACACGATTGAATGGAGCCAATTGGTATCAGGTTGAAGCTGAGATTCAATTTTGTCCGTCCGTTTTCAATGTGGTTCCATTTCATCATCTTCTCTGAATAAAAGGTTTCCGCACGACTTAAACGCATTTAAAACGGATGAATCGCTCCAAGTAAACGTATCCATTTCCGGAAAGCCGCACCGCAAACGGACCGGATAAAAGGAATCACATTTCGCTGAAAACCATTATATCGATTCAAAACGCACCGCATGCGAACGCATGCAGAACCGGATTCAAACTGATACCATTAAACCATACACTCTTAAAAAAGTTGTGTTAAAAAGGGAACATGGTTAACAGGTTGGGTTAAAATAAGCACAATGTTGGGTAAAATTTGACACAATTTTGGGTAATGGTGTACGTTTCACCCAACATTGTGTCAAATTTTACCCAAAATTGTGCAAAATTTTACCCAACCTGTTAACCATGTTCCCTTTAAAAACAACTTTTTTAACGGGGTATGCTTTAAATAATATAAACTACCAGTACCCTTACAGTGCAAAACGCACCGTAACCGCACCGCAAACAGAAGAAAGAAATCTGACCTTCACAGGTCAGGTGACAACTGCATTGCAAAAGGAACATCAACTGTATATGTATCTGTCTAAATTCGTGAATATTGCTTATCAATAGTACCGCTGAGAGAAGATGTTTTTTTACATAAATGTCTATCACGGTAGCGAGGAAACAGTAACATTAAGATTGATCATTACTATGATTTTTGATCCATGGAGAGACCAGGATGTTATACAAAACTATTTTTTGTTATTAGGTTATGAAATGGGTGGAATACTAACGATTTTAGAAAACGAGGTTAATCAATCTTTGATTAAAAATATCCGGATATTAGTTAATTTCCTTCTTATTTGTTATTAAGAATAAGAAAAGTAGTAATCATCGGTATAGTTTACACATGTATCAATTAGTTCAAAAAGATCTTCTTTTTATTCCATGAACAGGTAACAGTAATAGTAAAATGGTTTTTAGGAAGTTGTGTAATGCATAATCATTTCAAATTATTCTTTTACAAAAAGGGCTTTTATCGTACAAATATATTAACACATAACTTCATAAGGGGGGGTACCTTGGTACCCAACTTTTTTTAACGCCGCAATATTTTGGGCTGTTATTTTGCCGCCTTTTTGAAACGTCACGTATATTTTATTTATAATTTTAGACTTTTACCCTGAGATATGGTTTTGATTAGTGTACCTACATATTATGGTGTAAAGATTATTAAAAATTTCGGGCGGGAAAGTTGTTTTTATAAGGTTGTGTGTATGTTTGGTACCATGCAGTTAAGTGTTAATCTTTATTCAAATCAATCTAAAATATATTTTTATATTATGACACCTACCAACCCAGTTGCAATGAGAAAGTCCAAAGTGTTTGGATGAAAGTTTGTAAGCAATCAAGAGCAATGTTTTACTTATAATTCTATAACTGTTTGACCTCTACAAGAGACACTTAATTTAAATTATGTTTACTGAATTTGGTATCAACGCATTTAAAAGTCTTTGCTACGTGTTTTAGCTTACAATCGATTATGTGTTGTTCATAATGAGGATCTCATAATGTGCAAAACATTTTAAATACGCGGTAGTTCTTACCATCAAGAGCCCAAGCAAAAATAACATGATACAGAAGACTATACTAAAATAATTTCTGTGTTGGCACGTGCTATATTATTTCGTGCTTTATTATATTTCATTATTTGAAGGTAACTTATACCTCCATCAAGCTGTACGCAAAACATAACCTTCACGTGACCCGCCTAAGGCAGAACACAACCAAGCTTATTTTGATCGCTTCGTAACCAAGACTGCATTACAAACCATTGCTTTAATGCGCATATCATGCAAGCCAATTTATGTTGAATTATGTGTTGCTTATTGCCAAAGGCCGATTGCTTTTTGGGATTTCTTAACTTGCATTTTTAACGTTTCAGAATTTAGTAAAGTGAACCCGAAGACACTAAGGATACGATTCGTTTAAAATGAAATGTGAAAGATTTTATGAAATATAAGTACGAACTTTTCTGTTGAGAAAGGGTGACTCAACATATCCGAAGGGGGATTTTTTGAAGGAAAATTGAGTGTGACGCCTAATAAACCAATGAAATAACTTGATTTTAGCTTTTCTCTCTGGAGATGGAGGCTATTTGTTGTTTATGCAATAACTTGAGAATTTGTGAGTGCATTACCAGTTACCATGATGTTCTTTATCTAGATTTGTAATAATATTTACATTCGCTTTATTACCATCAACTTTCATTGATAAATAATAACAGATTCATACATAGAATACATAACGTTTTAAACACGCGCCTGAAGCAAAAATCTATAACTACTATATTGTAGAATGAAAGTTCATCGCCTATACGCACCAATAAATATTTGCATTTTGATACCATTTCCACTTCCTCATGAGAGAACAAATGACACCCCAAATTTGTTGTGGAAATTCCCCCAAATAAAGCAATCATTTTTTCTGTGAAATTGTGCATTATTTTAATGAAAATCTAATCGTTTATATCTAATTTGAAATATAAAATAACCCAACGAAATTTAGTTCTTCAGGATTTTTTTTTCAAAAACATAATCCTTTAGTTAGACACTTACAAAAACATAATGACATACGTTTGTTTGCAAATCGCTGGTATGTCTTGTTGGATATCAGACCGTTCTGTAAAGTAACCTTTATATGAGACCGCTAAGTCCTTTTATCTATCTCTATCTATGTCGACCGCGGTCGGAAGCCATGATGAATTTTCTCCACTGCTGTCTGTTTAGCATGAGTTTGAGAAGATCGTTTTGATCAATGCCAGCATCCTGTGTAAGAAGTACTGGGTAGGTCAGCCTTGGTCTTCCCTGTGCACGTGTCCCTTGGGTGGGCGTCCAGAACACTAATCCAGACACTGGTTCCTCAAGCCGTCTAGCACAGTGAGCAGCAAAGTTAAGGCGGCGACCTCTCACTATTTCTGATAGTTTGGGTAAATCACCATATATTACCTCCCTGGTAGGATGATCTCTCCAGTTGAGGTTTTGAACCATCATTAATAGTCTGGTGTAGCAGCCATCTAACCTGGCTTCAAGTCTTTCTGTCAATGTCCACCCTTCTGAGCCATACAACAGAATACTTTCTACGGCTGCACGGAAGAAGCTGATCTTTAACAAGTCTGGTAGATTGGATTTCCAGAGAAGGCGCATTTTGTTACAAGCTTTCCATGCGAGGGCTTTTCGGACATGAAAATCCTTTTCCGACTCATCTACCCAAGAGCCCAGGTATTGAAAGTCTTGGACCTGGTCTAGTTGACTTCCTTCTATTGTTGACAGTGCAACATCAGTTTTGATGTTATATGCCATGAATTTGGTTTTTGAAGCATTCATCATAAGACCAACTGTTGCAGCAGCATCCTCAACTCTGGAATGTGTCAGATAGCAAGGCAATGTCATCTGCGAAATGTAGGTCGGTAATGACTTCTGCAGGGTGCCTTCGACTTCTTCGAGGTGTTACTGTAAACCCAGCATGTCCTTGTCTTCTCTGATTGCCATTCTCATCACATAATCTAGCACAATGATGAACAGTACAGATTTAGCATTAAGTCCTTAATGCTAAATCTGTATGTAAAAAATCCTAGTTCCAGAGTATACATATCATTTATGTTGAGTAGATTATAGTTGATGGATAATGGGGCAGTATGACATCTGGGTGCGGGAATTGGTTATTGATCTTATTGCCCATTTTTGAAGTTTTACTACTTTGTCCAGATAACTTTAACATGTTTTACCCAAAAGTCCATAATTTAGGTATGGAAGTATAAGAGTACAATATAAAGTCCCAGGAATATACTTTAAGGAATACAATGCTTCAGTTTGTTGATGACACAAATATTTCTTGAAATAGTTTTTGATGTACAATTAATATGATTTTTCCACGTCAAATTCTCGTCTACTATGATTCCCAAAAAATTGGTACTGGTATTTCTGTCAGGCGGTGTATTGTTTAGTAAAATATCTAAATTGCTTTGTATTTTACTTGACGTGAAAGATGTACCTAGAATCATAAAATTGGTTTTTGAAGCATTGATGGACAATTTGTTCGCTTTGAAGCAATTTGAGACTTCTTTTAATTCATTATTGACGATACTTGTTTTATATTTTTATCAGAGATTAAAATAGTAGTGTCGTCAGCAAAAAGAACAAGATCAATCAAATTATATCATTGACGTACATTATAAATAAGAGGGGGCCGAAAAATTGGACCTTGTGGAACACTACACTCAATTTTTTGAAGATATGATGTACAGTTATTAAATGTGACAACTTGTTTTCTATTAGTAAGGTAGCTTTAAACCTAATTTATATATAAGAATTTTGTGATCAATAGTATCAAATGCCTTTGATAAATCTAGAAATATTCAAATAGATGTTCCATAATTTTCAACTGCAGTATTTTCTTTTTGGGGCTTAAATGCATTTAATTGATCTACTTGCAAAGAAGTAGTGGCTTCTGTTAATCTGTTCTAATGGTATTCCAGGCCATTACTTTTGCCAGTCAACCCTTTGACCTCATGTGTCGACATAACTGTTACGCAAGGTTTAGAGGGGACTACTGCAAATTATTGTTTCCAGTAAAAATATAAGATTTTAGCAATAAGCAAAAGAACTGGTTGTTTTCTTTCATTTGTTTTAATTTTGATCAAAATCAGACATTCCTTTGCGAAGTTACAACTGTTTTAACAGTTTAACATCTTATGTATTTCTTTATTTATTGCAAACCTTAAATGCGTTTATCTCAAAATGCGATTTTCACAGAAATGAAATATGAAAGATTTAATGAAACATAAGTACGAACGTTTCTGCTGAGAAAGGGCGATTTCCGAATGGTGGATTTTTGAAGAAAAAATGAGTGTGACGCCTAATAAACCAATGAAATAACTTTTGATTTTAGTTTCTCTCTCCGGAGATGGAGCCTACTTGTTGTTTATGCAATAACTTGAGAATTTTTGAGTGCACTACCAGTTACCGTGATGTTATCATTAATAACGTGTTTCTTTATCTACCTAAATTTGTAATAATATATTTTAAAATACACTTTATCACTATCATCTTTCATTGATAAATAATAACAGATTCATACACAAAACACACAGCGTTTAAAACACGCGCCTGAAGCAAAAATCTATAACTACTATTTTGTAGAATGAAAGTTCAACGCCTACACGCACCAGTAAATATTTGCATTTTTATACCATTCCCACTTTCTCTTGAGAGGACAAATGACACCCCAAATTTGGTATGAAAATTCCCTAAATGAAGCAATCATTTTCCTGTAAAAGTTAGCATTATTTCAATGAAAATCTACACTCTTGTAAAGCCAGGATCAAATATGAGCTTATGCTGATTCTGGATCGATATATGATCCGGAAATGGATTGCATCTGATCGTAAAAGGATCAATTTGATCGGGAAAGGAACAGATGTGATCCATGTTCGGATCATATATTGAATCGGAATCAGGATAAGCTCATATTTAATCCTGACTCTCTAAGAGTGTAATCGTTTTTATTTTTTTTAAATAGAAAATTACCCATAGAGATTGTGTTCTTTGGGATTTTTTCACTTACAATCCAAATAAAATATAATTTGACATACGTTTGTTTGCAAGTAACTTCGCGCAATAACCTATTATACAAACATTGTGTTAGTGTTATTTGTTTAATCAGATTAATTACTAAAATAGGGCATTGGGATAGTAAAAATTACATTATTCTAAAGTTCATTAACCCTCGTCTAACCAGGGGGGGGGGTTGCAACCCCCCCCCTAAGGTTTTTTCCCCGCAGCATAAAAACGCAAAAGCAACCGACCCCAGGCTTTTAGGTAATCTCTTTTACATCCTTTGCTGTCATTTTGATGAAAAAATTAGGGGGGTACCACCTAAGGTGGGGTTAGGGTAGGCCGTCAAAGTTGGGGTGTAGGGGGGGGTTGTTGCAACCCAGCGACATTTTTGACAATTTTAAACCGCCATTTTGAAAAAAATACGCATGCTATGTGGCTGAAACTTGCAGAGCATGTTAAAATTGTCATTTCCTTTCGTTATATGCAAAAAAACCGATGAAATTCCGTTATTTAGTAAAATTTTGATTTTGGTGGCCATTTTTGTCAAAATTCTGATTTATCCGATTTTTGGACTTTATGACGTCATTATTACGTAACGCCTCGGCCGATTTTTGTGATCTTGTATCGTTGGATCGGGGAGGACCATACCTATCTATTGATAGCAAAACCAAGTTCATAGGGGGTTCCGTTCCAAAAATTTAGGGGGGTTTCAACCCCCCCCCCCCTTGGTTAGACGTGTTACAAAAAATGGCTTGGTTAGACGAGGGTTAATGTAGTTTTGCCAAAGGTCTCCTCTATCCTTACATAGCAAAATAATCACAATCGATGTTACATATGTATGTTGTCATAAAATACTATTAGTTTGAAATTTTAGAATCTCGAGAAAAAATTATGACACAACGAAATTGTGCTACAAAGATTCTAGATATGAACATTTTATGAGTGTTTTTGCTTATAAAGCATAATGTTCTTTAAGTCTTTTTGATAAGAATTTTGATACTTTTCAGAACGGCACAGTAAAAAAATATGTGTAGTGACAACCACAAACCAGTCCGGATATTCGAATATGGACGACTTATCATTTCAAATCATTAATCATAACAAACTGTCTCATTGTAGCCTTATTTTATCCATTGATCTCATTTCCAAACCAAAATGTGTGAAATGGCTTTATGAAGATGGATACCATTTGGCTCACAAGAACATGGAATGCAAAACTGGCGCACTCGAGTATTTAGAATGATAAAATACCGAATAACTGTTTTCTTTTTCAAGTGTACGACACTGAAGCTTGACGATTGAATGCTTTATATTATCTACAATTTCAACATTTAAAACATGCAAAAAAGTCCATGTTAGATTTAAAACATTATTTATAGATTAATAAGAACAATGGCGAAACAAAAACAAAAAAAATACAATATCGTATGCCAAAGTTAACTGTCAGTTAATGAGTACACCACCCTTGAATGTTTAAAACTAGAAAATCCTTTTCGCGGTGTTTTATGCTACTGGCAATTAACGAGTACACTGCACTGCAAGGTTTAGAAACGTTTTTGCTGTGTGTAATGCTTTGTTTTAGACAATCTTGTCATGTTGAGGCAACTTTAGGTTTCAGGTCCAGAAAATACCGCTTTTTATGTTTTCTCGAACAAACTAATGCCTTAAATATTGATAAAATGATTGAACGAAGTTTGTTGAAAGTTTAAAATAAATATTTCGTGAATAATAAGCTGAAAAAATATTGTCACTTTACAAAGGTTGAATTTTATGCTGTATTATATTTCCATTTACTTTTAAGAAATCTTTTCGCCACTTTATTAGTTCTCTTTGGCAAAATTATAAATTGAAGAGTGTATAATAAGAAGTACTTAAGTCACATAATACTAGTTATGAGATATGAGCGTTTAAAGGTTTTACTTTTCTCTAACTTTTAAATGCAAAGGAGTATTAGATACATATTAGGTACATGTTATTGTATAGTCAAGTGTATCATTTATGGTGATTTAGAAGACTGTAGCGATTATTGATTTTATGCAATCAATAATCTCTGTTTTGCACTTAAGTACTTCTTCCTCTACAATCATGGTCGCTTATCAAATAATCCTATTTATCTTAAATTGAGTATTCCAAACATGTTTAAAGTATATATATTTGTAATGTACAAGTCATGACGAACAATTTGACATGTCATTCGTGTAAATCGCACCTTGTTGGAAAATTTGACCTCATTTTCACGCTTGAGTGAATTTCGGTTTATATCTCCTAAACCAAACCTTTAAGACATATAAAAGTATATATATATTTGTAATTTACTCGACGAAACGATTTATTTGATATGCAACTCGACATATTTAGAGCACTTTTGAATTTAGACCTAAAATTCACTCAAGCGTGACGACCGCTTACCATGCTAACAATTACTAAAACAATTGTCAAAATAATTACAACATTTTAATTATTCATAATATAGAGAGAACACCATGTCTGTTTTCAAATCAGACCTTTAAATTTATTAACCTTTAATGTTGCACAGTCTGAAATTCAAGATTTAGTAAATCAATTATGCATGGATGAGTTTCAAAAACGAAATTCGGACTTTTCACCATATTTTGTCATTATGGCTTGTCATTAAGAATCCCATTATTATTTACATATTGTACACATTTTTCAAAAACAAGTCGTTCGAGTATTTTTGAGATACATGGTAATAATGATACAGGTCGGTAATTGAAAAACATGGTAGGATCATATTTGTTAAGATTTGAACGTTTTGCTTTTGCTTTTGCTCTTGTAATCACAAAAGGATTGTTACCTTATCAAGTGGGGATTATCTATACTTATTGACTCCGGTGAATAGAATAAGTAATGGGTAAACAAATTGTTTTACAACAGAGTACAAAATGCATTGTTATTCATTTACAACCCCTTTGGAACTATACTAAAAATTAAATTAATAAGTAATCTTGGCTTTTTTTTTACGTGTGATTTATTAATCAGTTTTTAAAACCAGTAGTAATGTTGTGACTTACTTCATATGAACCTATTTGTCATATAGTTGTTAATGTGCATTGGATAGTAATTGAATAATACATATATATTGATCAGTTCTAAATTGAAATGATGGATCAAAATTCAAATAAAAACAAATGTATAGCTTACCTGTATCGACATGGTAAATTGGTCCAAGATCCATTACGACTTAGCTCCAATTGGTCAGTGTTTCTCCTAAATTCCCGCAATAACCACATTTGATCAACAAAGACGTGCTGTACACAATTTCTTCAGTAAGGCCTAGATATACTTCTTCATTTTTGTAGTCATTTTCATTCAGAATTTTATCATTGGTGTAATTTTTCTACAATGGAGTAAATTGTTTATTCTGAATGAGAATTTTCATTCCAAATGTTCACATTATGAAGAATGTATTAAATGGAGACCTATTTTTCCACCCCATGGCACATTTTCAAGTGCTTACTGTTGGGTAGTATGATGTTTGATATTGATTCTACGGCCTAAATCTATTCATGGTAAGCTAATCTCTTCTTGCAATGATGGTTATGATTTACACAATGGTGAAATTGTACAGAATGAAAGTTTACACCATTCTAAACTAATCACCATGAGAAAAATTCTGAATGAAAATGTCTACAAACTACAAAAATGATGAAGTATATCTAGCCTTTAACCCTTTTTGCAAATATTTAGTGGTTTCTGTTAATCTGTTTATAGATGGTATTCCATGCCATTACTCTTGCCAGTCAACCCTGTTATCTCATGTGTCGATTTAACTGCTACGCAAGGTTTAAGGGGGGGAGCTACTGCTTGTTTTTTATATTTCTAGTACAAATATGAGATTTTAGCATGATCAAAAAAATGGTTGTTTTCTTTCATTTGTTTTAAGTTTAATCAAAATCTGACATTCCTTTGCGAAGTTACAACTCTTTTAAAAGTTTTACGTCTTATGTATTTCTTTATTTATTACAAACCTTAAATGCGTTTATCTCAAAATGCGATTTTTATAGATTTGAAAATTCCCGCCTATTTTTCCTAAACAATGTTTTATAGTTATGAAATTTGGCACAAATGAAGATCTTGTAAAGTTCTTTTCCTGTGGAGCCATTTGCTAATAAGTTAATTACTTTTTGAAATATGGCCTTTTCAAATTCTCCCCAGCAGCGAAATTCATTTTGAATTTTCACTTCTTTCGGTTGCCATGACAACGTGGAAATAAAAATCCTTCCATAAGATTAAAGATCTTTGTCTATATAACAAATCTAAAATCTACAATTTATATGAATACTAAATAGATTAATTTTTCGCGGGGGATTTCATATTAAACGTTTACCCAAATTAAAGTTTGTTGACCTCTGAAGACTAATTTTAATATGCAGGACGATATGGTGCTAAACATTTTGTATAAACCTTTAAGTCCAAGAATTATTTGACATATAACTTGATATATTTCATTTCAGCAAAATTAACCAGCCATGGACATTTATAATTGCATCTGAAAACGGCAGTAGTCCCCCTAAATATTGTGTTGAGATAATACAAATTGATACAAAATGCAAAATGGTAGTTTACCAAGAGATTTCACCATGTATCACCATTGTTTGTTCACAAAATGATGATTTGATTGATGAATACCATCAATTAAATCACACAGTAAAAAATAATTACTCATATCGTGGTAAAAAGGGAACTCGCGTCTTCTTTGTAAACTTAACCTCTACTAAAATGGTAAACAATTGCCCTGTTTTTGGTATTAAACTACCATCGGCATGGTAAA
>JXSR01S075529.1:0-13516 GCA_000969725.1 Ophiothrix spiculata | reverse complement strand
AAAATAAGAATTTTATTTTTTTGTGAATCAGCCTAATGTGTATGGATGGGTATTTATAAAATAAATTGCTTCCGTTATGAAAATAATAATAATTAATTTGATAACATTTCAACATTTGGCAGATATTTGGGAAAAAATGATTTCGAACCAAAATTTCTATTTTGTATGTATTATCTCTAACTTTGAGGCACCTTTTTGAAGCAATTTATTTTTTTATTTTTATTTTTGCTTCTTTAAGAAATAAGATTAAAACTAATTGTGTTCGTTCATGTCGACCTTTTTTTCTGATTCACATTCTTCATATGTGATAACTCACCCCGAAAAAGGGGACTTTGCGACAGAACACTTTTCAAGATACTGGTGAAAATAGGTAGCAAAAAATAAAGAAAATGATAAGAATTTCCAGCAGATTTTTAGTTGTAAAATGTGATCGTCTTGATCAATTTCGACAAATAAGGTGTCATTTTAAAGTTTAGAAAAGCTGTAACAGATGCAATGATAAACTCAAAATTGATATCATGTTCAAAGTCACCCCTTTCGGGGTGAGTCATCACATATATAATTGCTTCGAAGCACATGCAAAGTTTCATTTAAAGAATATGATACGGAATATGAATATTTGTTCTGAGGACAAAATGTCGCATTCAGGACTTTTTTTTAGTTGAATGATCACATTTTTGCAAACACATGCAAATGCTATCAGAAATATAAAATGGAACTCAACTACGGAGTGCAAGTTTCTGAACCACTAACATAAAAAGACTTATAGAAACTTGGTCAAGTCATTTGATATGTCAAGTTTGTTTAACCCCTTTCTTTTTAAGACATTGCCATCAATCTTTTCAATACATCAAGCTCTAAAAGAGCATGAAAGGGCAATTGATTTACTTTTGTGAGCACTATATTGGATCTTATTTTCTTAAAGAAATGTTAAGAGACTGTCGTTTATTCTTAGAGATCAACAAAAGACTTGCTAGAGACATTCTAATATATCAGCAGTACGTCAAATAATCAAATCGTATTCTTTATTCGAGCAGTAAAAACTCACATATCACTTTAAAACCTTTCAAAATAACAAAATATATGCTTGAATGCATTTTTGTTGTGGTTTACATGATGAAACGCAAAATGGTCAAATCAAAGGCTGACGGTGCCATTTACATTGAGGATGAAACTGCTAATTTCAAATAAGTATTAAAATCTTCAACTGGTTTAGGCTTTCGCCAAGGAAACCCAACTTGATACTTGTTACCAAGTAAGCTAAAGGAAGCTTATCTTTAACTTGGGCTCCAATATGTTTTAAATTCAGTTTTTGAATGAAGGAGTAGGACCGGAGTACCCGATTAAAACCTGAGGAAGCGAGCATGGACTGAAAACCAAACGCACCTAAAGCGCCGGGCTGGGAATTGAACCCGGGACCTCAAAGCGAGGAAACCTGATCCGTTGGTTTAAGATATATTGAAAAAGACAATCAGGCATATCAGTTGTATCCCAACACAAGTTATTTAACACAACTTGTATAAAATATTGTATTCATATATTGGAAGATGGAAACTACAATTGAGGAAGACATAACGATTAAACGCTAAGGCCCGTATTCCAGAAAGATGTTTAGTTAAACCATGGTTTAACTGAACATCAACTGTCCAGGAATGATACACACCATTGCAGCTTTCAAGCGGAACAGTTCAATGAGTCGTGCCGCTGACGGGAATTAAAACCTTGGATTAGCTAAACACCTTTCTGGAATATCAACTAACAGGGAAAACTTAACACTTAATTTCATAACTAGGTCATCTATTCCTTATTAGGTGACGTCAAGCAGTCAGAGTATAATTGTTTTCTGTGGTAAATATTCCGAAAATTGACAATGAACTTTATCGTCCACTATCTATACTTTAACATACCGTAACGAACTCGCAGGTAATAAATGATGAATGTTGAAATATCGGGCTTTAAAAGGTTATACATATCAATTCATGTCCTATCGTATTACATCGTTTCGCTCTAAATGTTAATAGAAGTATTCAAAAAACAAAACTTCAGAGTGAAGACAGTGCTTCTCCTGGCAAACAGAGAAAACGAGGCTTCCATGCTATTTAACACTCTATACATCTATTACACAATATGAACAAAATATTATAGTATTCATGTGATAACTGACCATGTTAATTGCAAGCTAATATATAAAGGTAGTGAGCTTAATCCCCAATACGATTCGTTTTCCGGAACAAGTTATTTTTATTTCCACGATTAAACCATTTATGAAATGTTCATAGATTATGCAGAACCATTTAACACCTAATAGGTCACCGCATTCCATAGCTGCCTAACTGGATCCGTTAATACCGTTCGTGTATATAGTCCAGAATATAATTGATTTAGACATAATTAAGAAAATATGAAAAATGACCATTTTTATCTATTTTCACTTCTAAGGCTGTATATCAAAATCTTCATTGCAACTTTTAGCTCATTTGTAGAACCAATGTAAAACAACACAAAATGTACAAAAATGTCAGATAATTAGTTAAAAATTATCATATTTCCTACAACTGTTTGGAAGCATCGAGAGATAAAATTGATTGAAATAATATTTAAAAAAAAATCAATCATTTTAATATAAATTCCTTGAAGGATATCTTGTTACATAGTATGAGAGCTCATTTCAATTAGCAATCATATGCTTAATTGTTTTACATTTTAACTAAATTGATTTTACACTTACTTAGGAGAATAACAAAACAAATAAATGTTGTCAAACGTTTATATTTTGAAACTAAATGCCAGATATACTTTTTTCTATTTAGAAAAAATGGACTTAAATAAAGTTAGCAAATTCAAAATTTACATAAAAAAAAGTGCTATAAGAAGTGATTTTATGAAAGTTCTCTTTTTTGTTTCTTTTTTATAAAATTGTGCAGTAAATTTACATCGCAATCATTATTTTTCATACGACAATTCTCATAAGGAGTACTGAAAGTATTGTATATAAAGATATAAAATATAATACAAATTGGCTAGAGGCAAATTTTATCTTCCGAACTCACAATATACACAATATATCTTTATTAAGCGATAGTCTTGTACTAAGTAGGTAGACGTTTTGATATTTTAATAAAGGTATGTGTATTTCTATGCGGCCTTGTGTCGTAAACTGGGCTACCTTTGTGTTACACGGCTTTGAGTGCTGAAAATCAGAAACTACGCTCAGTTTAGTCTTTTGACATTTTTTTCTATGGGTCTGACAGCATTGTTGAAAGCATGCGATATGAGGAAGGCATCGCTATATTTTTAAATTAAAGACTGTAAAATAAGAAGTACTTGGGTCATATTTTGACGAAATAGAGTTTTTTTGTGGTTTTTGAGGTAGCTATAGGACATACATTATTTTGACAATTTAAAAAAAAATCAATGGTAACAGTTGTCATGCTTGAGTGAATTTTGAGTCAAATTTTAAAAATGCTCTAAATATGTTGAGTTGCATATCACAATAATTGTTTCTTCAAGTAGATTACAAATATATAAATGTTTATATATCTCGATGGTTGGGCTAAGCAGATATAAACTAAAATTCACTGAAGCGTGAAATTAGGTCAATTTATCAACAATTTCTGATTAACCAAAATAGGTGATCATGATTGAAGAGGAAGAAGAACTTAAGTGCTAAAACAGTGATTATTGATTGCATAAAATCAATAATCGATATAGCCTTTTAAATCTCAAAAAATAATACACTTGAACACATTATAACATGTACCTAATATCAAGGAAGTCAAACACATGCTAATATGTATCCAATACTCTTTTGCATTTCAAAGTTACAGAAAAGTCAGAACTTTAAACGCTCATGATATCTCAGAACTAGTATTAGTCTGCCACATACCCGTTAGGGGTCAAGGGGGATCCATATGTACCCAAAACCGAAAACCGCTTTCGTGAAGGAATTTTACGTAAAAACTATAGTCGATATGGTAAAGTACTTCACAAGAACTAAAACAAAGGAACACATTCGAAAATCGGACATTCCGTTTCAAAATGGCGGCCAAAAAACAATTTGTCGTCAAAAATTCCCCGCTAAAAAAACTCACTACCGAATGGACTTTTTCAATGAAATTTGGCTATTTTTTGCAGTATTTAAGTACAACTACATTTTTGAAATATTAGCATGAGAAGGGGTAGGTTGATTTGAATTCGATAACAAAAGTATACATTTCAAGAAAGGAATTTTCAAAAGGAACATGATGGTGATGTTGATTTTTGACACATATTTTGAGAAAATCACAAAAAACACATTTTTTGGCCATTTGCGCTTCCAGACAAGCTAAAAGTAAATTTTAAACAATTACTTCTGAATGGAAATTTAAATTTAAAACATCCATTCAGATGTTGCATCATTTTAATTTTTATGAATTTTGACAATTTTTTTGGAATTTCATGCCAAATAAGATTTAAAAAAATGACCAACAATAGAAAATTTTTTAACCTTATTTGGCATGAGAATTTAAAAAAATTGGCCAAAATCCTAAAAAAAAATCTGAGTGGGTGTTTTAAATTAAAATTCCCATTCAAAAGTCACTTAAAAAAATTGTTATTTTTAGCTTGTCTGGAATCCCAAATGGTCAAAAATATGAGGTTTGTTGGTGATTTCCTCAAAAAATGCGGTCAAAAATCAACATCACCATCATGTTCCTTGTGAAAATTCATTTTTTCCTTCCTGGAAAGGTATACTTTCATTAACTTTTTAAGCACTTTGTTAAAAAGATATGGTACCAAAAAATTGCAAAAATGTAAAATTGAGTAACGTACTTTCCCCCATTAGGCTCTTAATTTCAGTACATGTGCGTGTTCCACAAAAGCAATGGAGTATTTTTGTTTTATATTATATTTTTTTCTTATTCTCTTTTGTTTTCAAAAGTAGGTCGGCACGTATAAGTGTGTCAAATAAGCAAAACCTAATCTGACTTAATACGTATTGTGAGTGTGTAATGGTAATTAGGTTTCTCCTGGACAAATTATATTGCTGTCACTCATCATACTATATACTTTTCCAGGATTAGAGTGATTTTAAACAATCCACTTTGTATAGTATAACAAATCTAGTAGAAACTTACGTAAAACTGTGCTCAAAGTATTTTCAGATACTTCTTATTAGTCCTGTATTTTCAAACTTACCAATTACACTAAAGGAGATTTTGTTTGACCCTCAGCCATCAGATCCCTACCTATAGCTTTCATGCGGGACTTCATTTTGTTTATACTTTTAACATGTTTAATATTATACAATAATTTGTTCCATGAACATGAACACTATCTAACATTAAATAACATGCCTGCTTACCTTTATTTACCAAAATTAACATATGTCGTGCAATTTTAAAGTTTCATATACCCTTCTCTATTGCCTGGTCTAAACATATTTAAAAATAACAACCCGTATCTTGCTAACAGTTCGTATTATAAGGACCAGTATGGATTTGTGATGTCTGTTTTTACATTAAATGTACAAATGTTGTACAAAAACAAAATCTAAATGTTTTTAATATTAGAGAAATCAGGTCAGATGGTGTGTGATATACACCCCCCCCCCCCCACACACACACACAAATAACAGACGCACAATAATTCCCTTTTTTGGAAATCTTACCTCATTATATATTAAGTACCTGTTGAGCGACAGGATACAAAGATTGCCAAAAACCGACTAAATGCGAAATTTGAATGTTTTCCTAAAGCATACTAAATAGTTAAATTACTAAATACCCAAGACCATAGTTTTAATATCATTAAATTAAGTGACATTTTAGCTACAATTTGCGGAGATATGAGTTTTTTATTTTAATAATCATATTGTTTGTTGCCTGCGACTTACATCATCAGAATTGGTAATAGAATAAGGATTTTAAATAAATCAATTTGATATTTCGATGTGTTGTAGTTCAAATTAACGTGAGGTTTGAATACAGTAATTCCTTCAGGTTTCGTCATTCACAGTCTTCTTGAATGTTTGCAAAAGCTCTCATGGTTTATCAACTCAATTGGATGTAGAGAACAAAAATGACTTCGGACATTCATGCATGACAGATATTGAATACATCAAATGAGCCTTTTAAGAAAAGGTTACATCGTCACTTGACTCAAAAGTACAATCCTGAAAGCTATTCGATGGACAGGTTAGCTAAAATCTACACTTTTTATGTCCCTTATACATTGAAAAATGTATTACTATACATAATGTAATAAAATAAAGTATTTTCGACAACTACGCATTATCGACAAAGAAATAGACCCATTAAGGTCAAATAGTCACGTTACCACGTGTACTTGTAAAGCATAGAATTAATTAACTTTGGACGTTTATGAAGTATTGAGAGGAATTATATCTCAAGGGGTGTCTAATACTTCATTACTAGCATTGGAATATTCGTAATGAATTTCCTATTATATGTTCGCCGCCGGATGAGTTTTGAAGCGGCTCTTTAACACAGCATAATAATATTTTTCTGATGATTGTTAAGAGAAAGGTATAAGGGTCAAATTATTTATCTACCAAATTTTTTTATCTACCAAATATTTTGTGCAACAAGTTTTTGTTATCTTATAATCTAACATATAACTCCAATGAATCTTCTAATCAATGACGGATACTTGGTGTTGTAAATAACCAAACATTTTCACCAAATACTCCTCACATGTGGTGTATTGATTTTTCATCACGAAGCCTCCGTTATTATTAGGAAACACATTGGAATTATAAGATAACAAAGACTTGTTGCACCAAATATTTGGTAGCCCATAAGAAGTATATTTTGACCCTAAGGGTTCTGAAATATTGATCTCTTAGGGCTCCGTCACACATCACCGTATAAAGCTAAAACGTATGAATAATTTAAACTGTTTCTGTCACCGAAATACACGTATATCGATTACCAAACCAGTGAACGTTATTCGTACGTTTCGTGATGTGTGACAGAGTCCGAAACGAAGAGAACAAGGAAAATCGTCCCTTTACCAATAGTTTACACATATGTTGTATAGATTTTAGTTTTATTAACCCGATTCTTATGTTAGTTCTACATGCAAAGTGGCAAAACATTTAACATTTAGAAATGGAATATTGACAAATACACGCCTTGATTAAATTGGTATTTGTTTCATACGTGCCAGTTTTAGTTTCGTGTAAGTAGGTTGCGGCTATGAATAATAATGTTTTAAATATTGCTAACTGTCAATTCTTTAAACATATACATGTAGAACTAGGGTGAGAACTGTAATGGATTTTTAATATCTGCTTCTTTAAATGTGTTCAGAAACATAGTGTAAATGACATTTCTGATATATATATATAAGACGGAAAGCAGGTCGGAACGTGATTGAATAGGAACTATACTTTTTATGTTTCTGTTAATAAATTGTACATTTGTTTTAAGTGCCAAAGTCTTATATATAAGACCTTATCACAACACCTAAGTGCAATTGACCCTTTTTCTTTAATCGACGATGTTTGCTGATCACAGAACAGTTCTAAAAACATAACAAGTACCGAGAAAAATAATCGAAAGGTTCGGGACACAGTGGCGGATTCCTCTTTGATCCCATTTTGACCCATCGGCAATGCGTTCTTGGTTTTTGTAACATCAAGAGAATATCATTGAAAAATTAGTAATGGACAAATGAAGATGGATTAATCTTGAAAATGTATTTCAAATTCAAAATGTCATTTCAAAATTCTTTATAGTTTTGGAGATATAGCACAAACTTTAAATTCATTTGGTCGGTACCGATTTTCTATTTCTGTTGTAATTTGCATGACAGTCTCATCCCTATTGTTGCATACTTTTTTGCCTCTCATGAGAAAACAAGATACAAGCTAAGATTGAAACATTGCACTATGCATTTCAGAGGTCATGGTCAATCAGTTAAAAATAATTAATTATACACATTCTAAAATAGGAACCTACACCTTTAGGTATTAAGAAATATCATATCGTGAGGTCAAATAGTTTAATGTTTGTATTTCAATTTTTTCAATGCGCTCCTATTGTTTGGTGGGGGTGGGTGTGTGTGTGTGTGTGTGTGTGTGTGTGTGAATAATTTGTGTTTAATGCCACGATAGCTTTAGCGAATCATCGACAATGATCTTTAGAAACAGTGAAGCACAGAATGGCTATTTCTTTGTCATATCGTCAATTCTCTATACTAAACCATTTGACATGTCCAACAAACTATATTCTTTACCTGGGGCTACAACATTTAGCCTTAATAAATCACAATTTGTATTATGAAAATATCTTGGCCGACTTCTTTAAACACAGTAGTCTTGCTAAAAATGACTAATGCTTAACAGACCAATAGCAAGACACAATAACCTCGGGATATGTACACTGGTGGTCAAAAGTGTTTGCGCGCAAAACTTTTAATCAGCCATATATCGAGAACTGTTCTTCATTCGGATTTTATATTTTACATAGATCTAAAGAACTCAACAAGAATTCCATTTACCACATTTGAAATGGCGTGCTAAACATACCGTATACTATCTTCTGCACTTCCAAAAACGAAGTTTAAATGCATAACTGCACATGTGTTGGAAAACTTATACCCTAAAAATGTTCTTTACGGTTACACGGTCATAACGAGCATTGGATAATAAACAACCATCAAAAAGTGGCTGTTGTATATATTGGTATATGGTCCAGAAAATCGGCCATGTTATGGTTATGGCAGATCAGATATCAGAGAAACATGGATTATTTATATTGGATACATATGAAGAGTTGACGTGCAAAACGTTCATTTTACACTTTTTGAGAAAAGGGCAAAAACAAAAACTGTTTGGACATCAAAAAGTGTTGCAAATTGTTTCCTAATAATGATTTTAGTAATTCTCTACGAATGTGTCTTTAAAGATAAGGTGTAAGTTAGACAATTCGATACTTTCTTATTTATTGGCTATTGATTATTTATCGGAAATGGACGAAAGCCGACAACTCACCAAATTTCAACTTAAGAACCACATTTCTTCCAAATATTTGCAAAATTTCTGTTTTCAATTCTTCATTAGGCTATGATGTACTTTATAAATACCAAACTTCAACATATTTGGGCATAAAAGTAACATTTTCGGGATTTTAACCCCCTTGGCGATATTTTTTCAACAAAGTTTTTTTTACCAGGATGATGTACAAGTTAAAGGTCTGCAAAAATGTATCCCAAAAAAACCCTCATTTTGAAAAAAATGGTCTCTAAGCCGTTTTGCAATTCAGCTGTTCATATAAAAACATGCTTTTCAAGGAGTAGTTGCCGTTTTACATAATGATTAGCTTTTTGTCAATATTTAAGCGTGTTCAAACACTTTTGACCGCCAGTGTAGGTTGTATCATTTCACTTGTTTGGTGAACTAAACCATACAATTTCATTGTCAAAGGGATTTCTTTATGGATAATTCTATTTCTGTTCTCTTTGATTATATCTGAACACTTTGATTTATAAGGTCCCTGTCTGTTTTTTTTTTCAAATAGTAAATAAAACACAAAAGAGTGTAAGCAAATAAAAAGATTGGATTCTGAGTGAGCAATCAAGCTGATAATATTTTTCAGGGCAAGGAAATAGAGAAAGAACGCACCGACTGAAGGCGGATCAGCCATCGGCAAAATGCGGCAGACTCTGAGTGATAGTAGTCATGAAAAGCAATTCCTTCTTAGGTATACTCATTCTCTGTACTTTAATGTTTTCAAACGTATTTTTATATTGTACTGTACTTATTCATATGTAAAAAAGATTTTTTTTTTGCAATATTGCAAAGCTGATAGCACTCGAAAACATTTCAAAAGTTATGTACGACAAATGCGAAGAACTTTTAATTTATCGGTCAAAATAAATGTATACCAAAAACTAAAAGTTAACTATGATTTTTGGAACACGTATAATTATTTTTGTTTTCATATTAGTATTTTTAAAAATATGAAGTCCATCATTAATGGTATAATTGATCGAACCAACTATGAAAATGTGCACAATTAAAGTCAATGTTTTGATTTTATTTTAATAAGCAAAGCAATGTATATTTTACGACAAAGTAATAATTTCTTTAGAATGTGAACATTTAAAATACATACAGTGAGGTCGAACTACGAGTCAGTAATATACGTGTCAGTAAAAGCACAGTGATGTCATGTGTCTATATATTTATACGGATCATAAGTAAAGAAAATCAACAAATTCATATTACAAGATTGATTTTTATAACAAAACAAAAAATGGCATTTGTAATAATACATGGCATCCGAGTAAGTACATTTCAGTATTAAATACGTGGTTGTGTTCAAGTATCTTCTTTAAAACAAAAGCACAGACTTTCTCATGCAATATGACAATTCTATTGCATTCTGAAAACGTATAAATTTTCCAAAAATGTTTAAAAAGATATGTTATAATAAATCAAAACAGTAATTATATGAGTAGAAGAGTTTTCTTACAGCTGTGTTAAAACGTATTGATTAAAATGAACTATTTTTAATTTCTTATTTTTTGATATAATTAATTAATTCTATTGCATTCTGAAAACGTAAAAATTTTCTAAAAATGTTTAAAAAGATATGTCATAATAAAACAAAACAGTAATTGTACGAGTAGAAGAGTTTTCTTACAGCTGTGTTAAAACGTATTGATTGAAATGAACTATTTTTAATTTCTTATTTTTTGATATAATTAATCATTTCTACAAAACTTTCTAAAAAGGATATCTTGTTACATATTGGGGAAACTTGTTTCAATTAACAATTGAATATCAGAATACAAGACTCACCCAAGTTCACTTTTTTTCAAAAGTGAATTATACACAGGAGATACTTTCTTATAACTACGGCTACCGCAAGCACCCCCAAAAGTATTTTATGTATTCAAAAGTTGCCAAAATCCATTGTCATGGGTCAGTTTTGCATACGTATGTTGTTTTATTGAATGCATCATAAGTAATAAAAACCATGTTCGCGGTCAAAATTTCTCTTGAAATTGAAAGATAATTGGTGTTAGGTGTGGGTTCTGTCTTTATTGCTTAGAAAAAATATAAAATTTGAAATTCGGTAGTCTCATTTCAAAAAGGTGGTCGAAAAAACCTAAGGAAAAGTTCCGCAGCAAATACGTGAGAATACTGTTTTTCAAACTGCTTTTTTCAATGAAATTTGGCTCAGACAAGCAGAACATAAGCACCGATGAATTACTGAACAATATATTAGATCCAGATGGATCTCACTCCCTTTTTACATACAATTGAATACATAAAGCAACTATGAATGCAAGACTGACCCAAGCCAAAATACTATTGAAAAAACATGTTTCATATGGCAATTGGATTCATGAATATACCCTGCGAGCCAAATTGGCATTATTTAAACATCAGACAAATTATGAAGCTTTTTTCTTTTTTCTTAAAAACTACGCAAGTGGACTTGGGTCACTCTTGCATTCCGATATTCAAATTAATTTCAACCTATGTAAACAAGTGAACACAGGGAGACGTTTATGTTTTGAAACTAAATAAATTATAAACATTCAGCCAGATACTGATTTAGAAAAAAAAGAAATATGAAGTCAATCACATTTACCATTTATAAACTTACGAAAACAAAATCATGCTATGACAAATACTTTAATGGTGTAGGTTCCTATTTTAACATGTGTATAATCTACTTTTAACTGATTGACCTTAACTTCTGTAATGTCTTTTGGGTGGTTTCACCCTCAGTTTGCTTCCTGTTTACTCTTCGGAGGCAAAACAATGTTTGCAACCCTGGGGATGAGGCTGTTATGAAAATTCATAAGAAATGAAAAATACCAATTAACTTTACACTTGCTATATCTAAAAAACCTGTTTGTAATTTGAAGGTGAAAATTTTGGATTTACAATCAAAAAAATATAGGATTTCATTCGACATCAAAAATGCATTGCTTACGGTGGAGCCCTAAGGATGAGAATATGATCAGAAACTACAACTTTAAGGAAAAAATCAAAGAGTTGTAGTGATAGGTTACATTGCAATCATTATTTGTTATGCGATAAGGAGTATTTTAGTGATTGTAAACTAAGTTTGCATATCTTAGAATAGAAAATAGCCAGCGGCATATTTGATTTTCCGCATTCATTTTTTTCTTTTATTAAGCGATTATAGATAATTGTTGTGGCTCACCCCGAAAGGGGGGACTTTGCAGATGATATCGATTTTGATTTTATAATTTTATCTGTTATTGCATTTTCTACGCTTTAAAATGACACCTTACTTGTTAAAATTGATAAAGGCAATCAAATTTTACAACTAAAAAAAATCTGCCAGAAATTCTTTATTATTTTCCTTATTTTTGCTGCCTATTTTCACCAGTTTCTCAAAAAGTATTCAGTCGCAAAGTCCCCCTTTTCGGGGTGAGTCATCATAATTATGTTCTTTTTAAGTAATTTGACGATTTCATGCAGGTATATGTACACGTTGTGTCTGCCTATGACATATGCTGTTGGCAATTTATATAGGTGTTTTTATAATTTAATACAGGCTTATTCCATGGAAAATGAAACTTTTTTTGATTTTGATAAAAAATCAGCTTTTTTATTCGACCACATAAGCAGTTTTTCAAGCGTACATTTGTTACTTGGTACGTGAGAAGTATTTCCCAAAGTAAAATGGTAAAGTTTTTCTATCCGTGCATGAATGAGCACATGTTTTAAGTCAAATTTGTCACAAATGTTAACAAAACGTTACACCAAAATGTCACAAACGTTACTAAATGTTACCACACCAAACAATCCATTAAAAGAAATGCTAACGATAGAATTTCCTACCACTTTCATTAAAAAATATATATATTACCCATCATTTGTGTAAAGCGCAATAAAAAATTTGCTAACACTTCAGAGAATTTTTTACTTTGAAGTCATTTGGAGCAAAATAATGTTTCCGTGCGATATCACAAACGTTACCAAACGTTACATGAACTTAATTCAAGATTTTGGAAATTAATTTAATTTTCAAACACCTACATGTCTTGGCCCCACCATTGAGCACAATTATCAACAACAAACTTGTGGATATAATGTTTATGTTAAGTTCTGTAGCCATTTAAAAGTAAAAATATTCACATTCTCGGTCACAAACGTTACTTTGGAAGCGCCCTACAGACATATTTCAATTTAAAAAAAAATTATTGATAATTGCTATATCGATTTTATATACTTTCAGTTTACAGACTAGGAAAACAAATACACGATGACAGACGTTTTTATCGTGAATCCGTTTTACAAGAACTATATAACTGTCTTTTTAGAAAACAAATAGAGAGAAATAAAGTCATTCAACTTTTAAATTTACAAACAGTCTAGCTAGAGTGGCTTAAAGAAATAAGGTTGCTTTTCAGAATTGTGAGTAAAGTTACATCCCAATCATTATATTTTATAAGATAAGGCTTACAAAAGTATTGAAAGGATTGTAAATTAAGATGGCATATTGTAGAATAAAAATTAGCCAGA
>JXSR01S075527.1:21793-39127 GCA_000969725.1 Ophiothrix spiculata | reverse complement strand
GCTTCAAATACCTAGAAACACTTCTTAAATTGTTCAAAAAAAATATTTTACCTAAGATTTATGGTCACATTTGCGTTCGGTCTCAGATAGTTTATTCATTTAAACAGGTAGGGTCCTTGATAGGGTATCCATCCGAACAAACATGGTAGATTTACGGTCTCAAACAACTTTTTACTATGTAATTTGATAAAACATACCAACAACAGCTTTAAATTCAGCATTTACATGGTGCAGCCGACGAATTGCGTGACGTTTCAATTTTATTGCTTTTTAGAATGAGTAATTCCGACCCTACTAACTTACGCACTACGGTACAGACTGAATCGCTATATGTTCGGGTCATGCCGAAAGAGTTGAAACTTGAAGTTTATAGCTTTGTTTACTTTTGAAAATCTAAAGAAGGCCACGCATGCAAAGTTAAAGTTAAACATATTTTTAAAATATGAATTGTCACGACAACTTATACGTCAACCACTGTGTGCTGCATTGGTATGTAGGCCTACGAGGCTACGTGATTGATTCAAGAATATTTTACAAATTGGGGTCCGGTGGAGCTTGTAGAAAAGTGGCTTGGGATCACGGTGCTACAAACATGTTGGTATCAAATATGTGGCTGTCAGTTATTTCAATCGGACCTTTTTAGGCCTAGACTACACGTTCAAAATTAACCAACCATCATCGTTTATATAGGTACTAAAACCTACTGCGCATGCGTAAAAGACCAAAATAGGCCTACTCCATATGCTAATAATAGACCAATCAGAAGCCACGCGCTCATCGACCAATCAGAGAACCAGAAATTCACTTTTTTGAAAAGGAAGCCACGCCCACGTCTGTGCCACCCCCCAAATCCCACCCCAAAAACGAAACTCAAAAGCCCAAGGTTGTTGCATCTTCTTCTTCTTCTTCTTCTTCTTCTTTTGTCGTAAGTTTACGTAGTGTTGGAAACCGAATTGCCAGTGATCTTACCGTAAAATTTAGGGGTTCAATCTTAGAGTGTTACAGTAGGCCTACGTCATGCAGCGATCAAGCCGGGGGGGGGGGGGGGGGGGGTCGGACATGACGTCATCAGATTTTGAAACTCCCATTCAAAAAACTTGAATTTTAAATAAAGCTCCAATTATTTTATGCCCTTACTTGGCGTATAAAAATATATAGATTCCAAATCCGTTGAGGTTGGGACTTCAACCTCGGAAAACAGGGGCGTACCCAGGATCCTGAACAAAACAGGAGGGGTCCAGGGGATCGCGGTAATAACCATGTTTTATGCGTTTAAAAATTGTTAACGACAATTTTTAAGTCAACTTATGATGGCAAATGACCGTGAACACGCTCCGTTTCATTTCACAATTTGAAACAGGTTGCACTGAAACATTTGGTAGTACCAGTGGCGTGCCCAGGATTTTTTGAGTTGGGGGGGGGGGGGCACAATCATCAAATTCCCCTGGATGACCAGTAGCGGCAGAAGGTTAAAATGTGATATTTTTAGAATTTTTTGATAATGCGCGCGTAGCGCGCGAAAATTTTTGTCAATTCAGCTAAAATTGTGTACAAATCTTGCAATTTACGCAAAACTTTTTGACAAGTTTTTCACATTTAAATTATCAAAAACAGAGGGAAATTCAAGGTATTTTCTTCTCTTTCCTTTTGATTTTTTTCTCTCCTCCACTTTCTTTTCTATCTTTTTTGTGTCAAGATCCCCGAAAGGGCCTTTTCCCCCGACTGACTTACCAAACTGGGGAGTGGGGAGGCACGTGCCCCCGGCCCCCCTTTGGGCACGCCAGCGGGTAGAATCTTTATAAGTGACACAAAGTTAGTGAATCAAAATTGCTCATATTTTTTTCCTTTGTCCTTTTTTTTGTCCTTTTTTTTTTTTTTGCTGCTCAGACCCCGGGGTGCGTGCGCTCCCTCCGCATACCCCCTGGTTACGCCAGTGGAAAACTAAAAAGATATTTTGACTTTCTTGAAAAATAAACGGATTTTTAATTACGGATAGTGTGACGTCATACGAGACATGCGCTCTGTATCGCTGCCGTTTCATGTCGTTAAAATAGGCTCGTTTAAGCCGGGTGTATTATAAAATCCCCGCTGTTTGAGTGTAATTCCCGTGGCGTAGTGGTTAGGGCGATCGCCTACGGCCCGGAAGATCCGTGGATCGATTCCTACATCTGACAATAATTTTGGGTCTCATTTTTTTTCCTTCTCAAACCTCCTTTTCTTATGACTCTTTATCAGTATCTATATCTAAAATCAAAACAAACATTGATAGGTTTTTTTTTCCAAATACCAAAACAAATATGATGCCATTCAGTCCCGGCATTCAGCATTACTGCGCGGCATGATCGTGCATCAAACAGTGGTTTATTCATTTTTGATAATGATGGCATACACATAGGATCTATCAACGTTGATTCAACGTTGAATCAACGTTGAATATAAACCTTCTTTCAAATTGAAATGGTTGAATTCTGGTTGAATTTAGGTTTAGTTTATAAACGGTTTACTATCAAAGTTGATTCAACGTTGATAAATTTGCTTGTGCCCACTGGGACGTAACTGCCTACATTGGTCGAACGTTGGGCCAACTAAGCTTTGCTATATGGGTTGCTATCTGGGTACGGAAGAAGCTTGGGCTGGACTAGCCTAGCCCTAGTACGTCCAGTCCCGGGGTTTTAGCCTAGCCCTAGCCTAGGACAGGTAGGGCTAGCCTAGGTCTAGGCCTAGCCCGGGCCTAGCAAGACAGTGCATGTGTTTGCGATTCAGTTGAACTATGAGTTACAATACATACGTGCATTTCAGATAACTTCCTATAATCTTTTTATTTACACACATTTTCCTGAAAGCAAGATATGCTTCGTGAAGACAGGTGGTCCAAGTCTGACCAAGACAGTGACAGTACATGATTAAGCTTACGATGTATGGATGTCTGCGTACGCAAGTTGCACTTGAAAATGCACATTTATGTATTCATTAAACTTTAAAGCTCGAATATTTTACTTAAGCTAACAAAATATTTAAAATTGATATCAAACAACATTTTACCATATGTAATTCAATAAAACTTACCAAAACAACAGCTTTAAATTCAGCATTTTACACGGTGCAGCCGACGATTGCGTGACGTGGCGATTTTCTTTTTTAGAATGAGTAATTCTGACCCTACCAACTTACGCACTACAGAACAGACTGAATCGCTATATGTTCGGGTCATGCCGCGAATGAGTTGAAACTTTCAGTTTAGCTTTAAATTAGTGTTGAAAATCTAAAGAAGGACCTGCACGCCGAGTCAAAGTTAAAAATTTAACATGTTTTTTTTTTTTAAATATGAATTGTCACGATCAAATACGTCAACCACCGTGTGCTGCAATGTGGGAACCCTGGACAAAATCGAGCACAAAACTAGTACAACATTCCGATAAGGTGCACATTTGGAACACAATTATAGTACAGTTTTAGTACAAATATAGTACAAATTTGTATACTATAAATGTAGGCCTACTCAAATTGTACTTAAATTATGTTCCAAATGTGCACCTTAGGAATGTTGTAATATTTTTGTACTTGATTTTGCCAGGGAATGTATAGGCCTACGTGATTAATTTAAGAATATTTTTTATGATTGGGGCAAAGGGAGCTAGCAGCAAAAGTGGTTTGGTATGTGCTCATAGAGCTAATAGTGCTCTGTGTAAGTTATTTAATACTGCTCTGTGTATGTGCTACAAACATGTTGGTATCAACATGATCAAATTGTGGCAATACCATGTACCTTTTTCTTTGCATAATTTGGTATTTTGATTTTGAAGAGCCTACAGAATATGAGTCTGGTGGCGCACAGAGCGCATCATGTAAATATCAGTGTCGTGTATTCCGTATAAGTAGGCCTACCTCGTAATGAATCAGATTATCAGACGTTAAAAAGTACGGTAGAATTCACGTTAAAATTTCGATGTTGAAGTTTCAACGTAATTTTACTACCCTTGGTTAAAAAGCAGTTGCATTTAGGTCAAAATATATAGACCGTTGTAGACGCTAATTGCAATATATTTTTTTTTTTATCAATTTGTTTAATTTTTATTATTATTATTTATTGCAAGTGAAAAGGTGCTAGGTGCCTAACTTGTCTAAATTGGGTGTATTCTGGAAAATTTACTCGTAACTTAAATGAAAAATGCCACCCATTGGCTTTCAACTCAACTCATATAATATGCTTACAAATAACATTGTAATTGTTGTCGTTGGAATGAAAACTTTTGTGTATTAAAAATGCCGTTTTTTTCCTTGTTTTCTTGTATTTTTGGGTCGGGTTTGGGTGATGTTGTAAACGAAACTGCAAATGTATTAAGTATGAATGTAAATTAGACCCTTTTCTTTCACATTTTGGTATTGATGTTTTAAAATTAGAGATAATACCTCTAAGAAATCAAGGGTCTACAAGAATATCCGCGCCAGAAAGAATGAAACCATGAAACAGTCGTGTATCTCGTTAGAATTAATAAAAATGAACATCGTCATGATAATGAATCACACGTTGAAAAGAAGTTGAATTCACGTTAAAATATCGACGTTGAAGTTTTAACGTAATTTTAACTCTATTCGTTTGGTTAAAAAGTAGTTGAAATTAGGTTAAAATATCGACCGTTGTAATTTCAATGTTGAAAAAGAGTTAAAATATGGTTAAAATGAAACTTCAACCTTTTTTCAACGTTAAATTAACGTTAAAGTATCAACGTCATGCTAACAAACGTTGAAAACACGTTAAAAAGGGGTTGTGTTAAAATCATAACGTTGATTTAACGTTAATTCGACGTTGAAAACAAATTGTGCCCACTGGGATATGTAATAAAAATAAAGTAAATAAAATTAAGTAAATGTGAAGTGTATTCAGACTGAGTGTATTTAAGTAAAATAGTTGATCAATATGTATTAAAATCGGGTAAAATATTATTGCATAAAATGTATTATATTGTAATGTTTGTATAAAGTAAAATAGTTGATAAATAAGCAATATGTAATAATAATCAAGTAAATAAAATTAAGTAAATGTGAAGTGTATTTAAGTAAAATAGTTGATCAATATGTATTAAAATCGGGTAAAATATTATTGTATAAAATGTATTATATTGTAATGTTTTGTATTAAGATTAGTTTGCAAGCAAATAAAATTCAAAAAATAGTAAGTAAGTAAATAATAATAATATGTAATAAAAATCAAGTAAATAAAATTAAGTAAATGTTAAGTGTATTTAAGTAAAATAGTTGATAAGCAATATGTATTAAAATCGGGTAAAATATTATTGTATAAAATGTATTATATTGTAATGTAAAAATGTAAAAACAAAAAATAAAACTCAAAAAATAGTAAGTAAGTAAATAAGTACCGGTAAGTTAACTTATGGTTTTATGGTAGTATGGTTTTATTTTTCGAGCTTACAAAAAAGCAAAAACCCACCCCGTATCAACTTAAATTTGGACCGTAAACAAATATAAATTGATTTAAAACGATTAAATATGCATTTAAACATGTAAAATGTGCTATCCGCTGCATTTTCGTTAAAATTTACAATTGGGCTACTTTTTCCGATTTTGGGCTACTTTTCACGCATATCTACCGCTACTTCGGCTGATTTTTTTTGGCAACACTAGCACAAGCAAATTTATCAACGTTGAATCAACGTTGATAGTAAACCGTTTATAAACTAAACCAAAATTCAACCAGAATTCAACCATTTCAATTCTAAGAGAAAGAAGGTTTATATTAAACAACGTTGAATCAACGTTGATACTAAACCAACTTTGTTTAAGAAATAAAGTTGATACTAAACCATTTATCAACGTTGATTCAACGTTGATGATCAACCAAATTTGCAATTTCTCTTTCATACTCGTGTAGTTTTGTAGGCTTGATCGCAGCATGACGTAGGCATACACTCTAAGAAATTTCCCGTAATTTTTACGGTAAAATCACTGGCAATTCGGTTGCCAACACTTTAACGTATAGACTTACGACTTTGCCGTTATTATTACATTAAGAAGAAGAAGAAGAAGAAGAACGGTGGTAGAGACGAAGAAAAACGGTGGTAGAGTTCAAATTATACGTTGAAACTTCAACACCGAAATTTTAACGTGAATTCTACTACTTTTTAACGTCTGATTCATTACAAAATGCTTTAAATACGGAATACACGGCACTGATGATGCGCTCTGGCGGGTCATCCGATCATAGTCTGTAGGCTCCAGGCCTGCAGGCTCTTGATTTTGGGGGAGATCTATAGGGGCATGTAAGAGACAATGCCGTTCATGATAAAATACTCGCATTTTTAAGAAAAGGGAACCATCCATGTATCAAATTTATAAATTTTACTCACAATTTTGGATTTAAAAAGTTGTGAGTAAAATACAAAAATCACAATGTTGTAAAATTTGAAAAATAAACCCATCAAAATACCAAATTATGCAAAGAAGTAAGGTCCGATTGAGATACCTGACAGCAACAATTTGATACCAACATGTCTGTAGCACATCCCAAACCACTTTTCTACAAGCTCCATCAGACCCCAATTTGTAAAATATTCTTGAATCAATCACGCAGGCCTCCCAGCAGGCCTACATTCCAACATTGTAACACACTCTGAATCTGAATCTGAAGATATACTGGACTTCACCCCTGTCGGAGTCAAACATCCAGTTGTTGACGTATATATATAGGCCTATAATACATGTAGGCCTATATGTGGTCGTGACAATTCATATTTTAAAAACATGTTTCAATTCTTTCAGCATGATCCGAACATATCGATTCAGTCTGTACCGTAGTGCGTAAGTTGGTAGGGTCGGAATTACTCGTTCTAAAAAGCAATAAAATTTAATCGTCACGCAGCTCAGTTCGTCGGCTGCACCATGTAAATGCTGAATTTAAAGCTGTTATTGGTATGTTTTATCGAATTACATAGTAAAAACTTGTTTGATGTCAATTCTGACTATTTTGTTAGCTTTAGTAAAATATTCGAGCTTTTAAAGTTTGTTGAATGCATAAATTTGTGTACTGATTTTCAAGTGCAACTTGCGTACGCAGACATCGTATGTAAGCTTAAATGGGCACCACTGTGGGGATAAGCACTGTCTCCACGAAGCCTATCCCGGGAGCTTATCATGCTTTCAGGAAAATTTGTGTAAATAAAAAGATTATCTGAAATGCACCTATTAGTCCTATTGTATTGTGCAACTGAATCGCAAACACATCAGTTGCTAAGCCTAAGGCTAGCCCGGCCCCGGGCTAGGCGGCCTAGGGCTAGGCTAAAACCCTGTGCCTGGGCGTACTCTAGGCTAGTCCAGCCGAAGCTGCTTCCGTTTGTTAGCCGACCACCAGCCTGCCAAGGCTAAAAAGGGCTAGGCTAAAACCCTGTGGCTTCATGTCTTCTTCTTCTATCTGGACACTGTCTGTGTCACTGGCCCAAAATAGAAGTGAATGGAGAAACTCAGTCATGTGATCGCCTGCGCAAACGATGATGATGATGATGATGATGGCTGGGCGTATTATAAGGGCCTAGCTAGTCCAGCCCAAGCTGCTTCCATTTGTTAACCGACAACCAGCCGGGCTAAAAAGTATCAAGACCAAAACATATAATTGAACAAGTCAATGAAAATGATGTCAATGTCACGTCAGCTGTGTACGCCATTAGTGTAAACAGAAACGCAAAGTCATAGAGACAAGAGTGCGGCCAGGTTCCAAATTGCTCACCAGCAAATTCCAAATTGATCAAGAACGAAGGGCAATTAAAAAGAGCCAAACTCTGCAGCGCCATAAACATGATAAAGTTAGAATCCCTTACCTAGGCTAGGCCAAGTAACAAAAATAACCAGTTGATCGTCCCGGCTCTCACAATATTTTTTCAGAAATTCCTTCATTTGCCTGATTTAATTTCAGAAGAGGTTGAGATACAAAAAGTCGGTCTAGAGAAATGAGGAAAACACATTGGCTTCCTCATATTATTCAAACATTCAGCTGCTGAAAATTAGCCCAAAATGAATAGTAAATTCCTGAAAAATAACAAATAGAAAGGACCTCCCTCACCAACTTTTTTAAAAAGCAGGACGATCAACTCGTTATTTGTGTTACTTGGCGTAAATTGCATGCAGCTCAAATGGTCCAATTGCCTCCACATTTTTTCAAACTTTTTGAGATTTTGGTACCAAAATGTTGCTCATATATTTTCTCATAACCTATCATATGTGAAATTTCGCGGCTGAGTTTTGTTCCGTTTTGGAGATATGTATGAAAATGTGTCTTATTATGGTCACCATAATTAATTTTACTTGGTAACATATAAGCAGCGATCTGAACTACAAAATTGTAAATAAAATCAAAACAGTTGGACCAATTCAGCTGAAACCTCTTGCGTGGTCATCTTTCATATGTCATTGAAAACTAAATTTTGAGAAATCGGACCAAGCTCCTTTAAAATGTATAATTTTTATCTAGATGCTTTCTGTTTTAGGTCTCAGGTTCTCGGGTTCCATGCTGTATTTGGAGTAAAGCAAATGGACAAGTAAAGGCCTACATTTATGCTGTCTTGGTGAGAAAAAAACCTGCTCTAAAAGTAAGTACACCTCTGACGTCGGTTTAATTAATATAATTGATTATTTGTGATTGTCTAAACTTTGTTGTTATATTTCTAAATTGTTGTTCAATTTTTAAACTATGACATTTTTAAATTTACAATTCTTCATCTCTTAGTTCTCATTTTGAGTTTTAACACTTGTTTGTTGTTTTTTCGTTTGTTTTGTTTCTGATGTGTGAATACTGAACGGAAATTAAATTCTATTTTTCCATGAATTAATCGTTAAAAAGGCTGTTTTCGTTATTTAAATTTTAGTTAGTATATATTTTACCTTCATCATACAGTTAAGCATATTTTAGGCGTAGGGGAGGGCTACACTATTTCCGTTCCCTATATTAAATTTGAGTCCGAATAGGTAAATAGGCCTATTTGTACTTGCTACTAGCACAGTAACTTTGATTTTACTTGATACCTTCACATTTTAGAGAAGAGCTTAGTAAGCCTATAGGGTAAACCGGGGTAAAAAGGCCCGCTTTTGAGGTTTTTGTTAAATATCTCGGATCAGCTTGGAGAATTTTGGATAAAGTTATGTGGTTTCATCCACTACATGTCTCCTCTTTTTTATGCAAATTATGTTTCATCAATATTTTATTGGTAAGGTGGCCTTGAGGGTGATTATATTGGCGGGCCTTTTTACGCCGGTAAAGATTTTCCTTGGGGTAAAAAGGCCCGCATTGGATTTGATCAATCTGGTAATCATGGCAACCATATTACAGTTGCTATGATTTTCAAGCAGAATTTACTTTTGTTTAAGCTTTGTTTGACAATACTTCACACTAAAAAACTTTCTCTTTTTTCTCTTATTTATTCTTTGTGAGGGACCTCTTTTCTTGTGCCTACAGTTTCACCGTAACATAATTGCTATTGTGAAAATTGTACAGAATACCTTCACAACTTCAAATTACTGTATTTAATTTTTACAAAATCAACAACCTTTATTAGGCATCTTTTGAAATTGCTTTTATCATTGTTTAACATGATTCAAATGTAAACATAAATATGTTTTTCATTTTCTCATGTTTTACTAAGAAAATGCAGTGATGTAACATACCGGAAAAAGCTCCACATATCTATTTTCTTAGGGAGGGGTAGGGGTAACATTTGAGGTCATAACTTAACTGTAAAATATTATAATATCAGGCGTATATGGATAAAAGGTATGTACATAATAACCCTCTAGGCCTAGCCCATTAAATTAAAAGGAAATATTAGAAGGAATTAAGATATTGTGGCTCTTACAGGTCAAAAGGTCAGGTCCGAACGTCAAATTTGACATTATTTTCAGTATATTACTCATTTCAGCGTATCAAATGAGAGAAAACGTTGAAATACAGGCTACTTTTGAATAATTCATATTTAGGGGTTCATTTTAACCCCATTCCTGAATATTATCAACATTATAAAATTTCTTTTAAAAATATTGATCTCTTTTTAGAGGGGTGGGCCTTTTTACCCTGGGGAGCTTGATTTTTTCTGGGGTAAAAAGGCCCACTAAAGAAAGCAGAAATATGGAAAAACTATAGTATTTGTTTCATTAATTTGACTTTTTCTAATTGTTAGAATTACTGTTCTGAACAATAATCAAATTATATAAGATTCAAACAATGAAACATAAATGTCAAAATATTAACTATCTTAAGTCTCATGTGCAAAACGTTGAATTGTCAATTTTTAATGGTTTGTGTTTCATTTTTCTTTCAAAAGGCCCGTATACCCTTAAAGTTAGTTCAGGAAGTGTATTTGTTCTTCCATCTGATTTTTGAATAATTGCACTTTAAAAAAATATATTTCATTTAACATCTCATCCTATATTTTTTTACTGGCAATGAACAAAAGTTAAGCGGGCCTTTTTACCCCGTGGGCCTTTTAACCCCGGTTTACCCTACTCCCATTTTTTTTCATTTCACGAAAAAAAAACTGATGAAACTTAAGGAGTGTCATAAAACATCAGACCACAAACCCCTCTTCACCCTTCTTCTATTATTTAATTCCAACATCTCGCTAAAGAACCGTGTTCTTACAAAGTGTATCTGCTGGGTATGACCACCGTAACATTTGTTCGTTACCTCAACATGTTAAACCAGGATTGTTTTTTTCAATTATTACTTGTTCACAAATAGGCTAAGAAAATTAATGAAAATTATGGCCATTAGTCAAACAAATTGCAAAAGTAATGATATTTTCAGGATAATATCAGATAAACATATACAACAACTAGTCCAAAATCTAGAAAAATCTAGTTGGTGGAACAGTGATTAATTAGCATAAAACAAAATGGCTGCCAAAACAGGGGTTAAAATTTCAAAATTGGTTAAATCATGTTAAAAAGCATTCTATTGTGTTCCACTAATCACAAAGAATCAGCAAAAGTATATTTTTACCCATCTCCGATGTATGGTTAATGAGTTATATCCCAAAACGTGAAAGGTCATATCAGGGGTCACGAGACCAAAATTTCAAAATCTTCCGATTTTTTCAAAATGGTCTCAAACTGTTTCTCTTGCAAAACTATCTACATGAAGTAGTAATTAGCAATAGCTCAGATGTACTATTGCTATGGTTACAGATCAAAGTAAACTTGGGGTTTTAGATTCCAATGTAATGGTAAATATAAACTTTGTTTTGCCTGATAACATAGCAACCACTGGTCTAAAGAACTTAAAACTTTTACTTCATGTAGACATTTTTGCGAAAGGAACATTTTGAGACCATTTTGAAGAAAATCGGACAATGTTGAATTTTGTGTCTCCCATAGGACCTATTGCGTGACCCCTGATATGACCTTTCACATAATTGGATATAACTCATTAACCATGATACATCGGAGATGGGTAAAAATAATCTTTTTCTGATTGTTTGTGATTAGTGGAACACAATAGAATGGTGTTTAACACGATTTAACCAATTTTGAAATTTCACCCCCTGTTTTGGCAGCCATTTTTGTTTTATGCAAATTAATCAGTGTATAATCGAACGTTCGCCAAACGTACGCTAAGGTTTGTTGCTATACCATACATGGTGATGCTCGTTAGAAGTCCTTTCAATTCGCATTTGTTCCAAAATATGATCTATTTGGTGTCATTTGGTATCAAATTCGTTTGTAGTTTGGAGCAAATTTGATAATATCATTCATAACGATACAGGGGATGGATGTCATGTATACTGTTAAAAGTGCCAAAATATGTTATTTCCATTTTTACCCCGAAACATGATTTCAATAATTTTTTTTAAAAGCTTTCCGTTAATTTTGGGGCAAAAATGATGTGGTTTTGGTACTTTTAGCCATTATTGATCATCGTTCAACTTTACATCTCCATCATGTTCAGCTATGTTCAGCGATTCTAAAGATACATACTTTTATATGGTTTATGCCAAAAAATTTACAGTGTGTCATGTATGGGTAAAATCTTGCAGTGAACATGAAATAACCCGTCACCATGGTCACGATATTCCCGAATAGTAGACTTAAGGAGACTGTCCTTTTTTCAAAAACGAGATGCTCGAATGTCATGTTTGCTGCTAATTTTGCATAAATAGACCCTTCATGTCTGCCAAACATTGTTATTAGGCCGAATTCAACAAAAAGCAATTGCTGGTAAGAAACTGACATCAAGTAAATGAATGTATACCAGTGATAAGCTCCTCATATAGGATCTTTAGTAAAATGTATATGTAAGTATTGCTACATGTTGTAAGCAAAAGGTCAGCTTTTTGTTAATGTAAGCAACATGATTACTAACGAGACGAGCAATTGCTTGGAAGGGATTAGAAATAGCTTTTGCTGCCTTGAGAAAGCTTTTTTTTTGCAAGTCATTGAGCTTCATTGCTAGATTTTAAGAATAGAAATTCAAGAAAAAGCTATAGAAATAGCAATTGATACTTTTATGAATTCGGCCTAATAGCCAGGCCAGCTTTTGCTTATGAAGTTAGAAATTGCTTTGTATGCCGCGTGATAGTTTTCAGACACAAATGATACAGCAAGCTAGCACTTGCAAGAAAAAAGCCCACTCAAAGCCACAAAACTTGCTAATCCCTTTCAAGCAATTGTTCGTCTGGTAAAACATGTATAGTAAGTGCTTTAATACATATCATTTGTATTCAAAAAGCGGACATTTTGCTATACCGTTACATATCATAATGTATCGTACATATAGTATATGAACAAAATGATGAAGAACTTATCATTGCTCTAAATTCATTTTTCGGCTCTATTTGTCCTGTGTAAGAAAACACACTGAAATATACAGCTGCGTTATTATATACAAATCATGCTATTTGTAGAAACTGCATACGACAGCAATTACTCAAAGTTACATTTTAGCAAGCTCCTACACTCTAAAAAATGACCGTATTTTTACGGTAGAAAACCAGTATTTTTTTATGGTAAAATCCCGTAAGAAAATATTTACGGACGTAATGTAAATTTAACGACATATATCAGTTATTTAATGCAATGACCGTCTTTTTACGGGATTTTACCGTAAAAATGTGGAAAAAACGGGGAAGTTCCGTAAATTAATAGCAAAAAAGACAATTTGACACCACAGAAAATGTATACTAGATATAAAATATATCTGCAGTTATTGTATTAAGGCTGCACATTTCCCCTGGTGTGGCTATCTGCAAACATGCCTTTGCTTGAGAATGGCTAGGGATGCTGATTTTGACACTAAAAATCATCCGATTTTAAGTTGAAAACTGGTGTCAAAATCCACCTATGCTTTGAAACAGGTAGGAAAGGTCCATAAAAAATATCATTTAACGGTAAAATACAGTAAAATAAACAGCCACATGTAAAAATACAGTAAAATACCGTATAATAATTTACGGCAAAGTTGTAAATTTTACGACAAAGTGTTGGCAACCGAATTGCCAGTGATTTAACTGTAAAATTTACGGGAAATTTCTTAGAGTGTAGCTTATCATCGCGATCAGTTTGTCGACTCTATTTGTGCTGTTTAAGAAAACACACTGACATATACTAGAGCTGCGTTATTATAGATTATACTAATCATGCTATGTGTCGAAAACTGCGACAAATTAAAACAGAAAATGTAGGGTGACTCAGCTGTGAGGCCCAGTGCAGACTCCTCTATCGTGTAGAATATTTTGCTTAGAATATTCTCTGCTGACGACAAAATGACGTAGGTCATCGAATATAACTGTGTGTATTATACGATGAACTACGTCATTTTTTCGTCAGCATAGAATATTCTAAGCAAAATATTCTATACGATAGTGGAGTCTGCACCGAGCCTCACGTTTGTACCACCACGCGGTAGAAAATTCAATTTATAAATCCATGCAGGCAAATGCTAGCCTGGTTATTGTTGCATGATAGTAGCGTTTGATTGTATGGGTTGAAAAAAGTATTAGTCCAAACGAAAGGTAGCGAATATTTTTTAAGCAATTGTTAAATCTAAATCTTTTTTTAAGTCTAGCTATTGCTTTTTCTTAACGTCCTTTTCTTACAAACAATTGCTAGTTTAATGAATTCGGCCTATTATACTTGGCGTACGTCGTTTGGTCGTCAAAAAGTGGGAGAAATTATGCAACCGAGGTAGTAAGCACGGCGCCTATGGACGTTCCTTTATGAATAAATGAGGACGTACCTAATTTGCATCGATCCTACGGTCCGAATTCCTACCTTAGAACATTAAAACATAACGCAAACGTCAAAAGCATAACGTGACAATGTATCACGACCACGAAACAGCGAACGTTGAACGTCCGAATTCCCACCACAGACAAAACGCAAACGTCGAACATTCAGGGTCTGTAAAACGGTCTGGAAATATCAGCGTTTCAGTAAAACGGGCAGGTATGGAACCGAGTCGAATGTTCATAAATTCCAAAAAAAGTACTGAACGTCGAGCGTCAAGTCAGCATTATAACGATAATTCCCGAAGAAAAATGGGAAAAAGCAGTAAAAAAAATGAAAATAAACAAGAATGACTCGTGCGACGCCGACGTTCGACCTAACGTTCGTCGTTTAGTGGTTGTAATGCTTAAGTACGTTCAACGTTCTCGTTAGGTTCTAAAGTAGGAATTGAATTTGGACGTATCATTGATGCTCATGAACGTCTCTAGGTGCGGTGCTTACTGACTACCAAGTATGAAGATTATGAAAGAGTGGACACGTTTAAAACTTCATAATATATAGAACAGGGCCTATAATACCACCGTGTTGGCATTTTTCATTGTGAAGGCCTATTAGTCATGTTAGTGATCGTATCATAGGGCCAATACCATTTCTCATATTTTTAAGGATGTACTTGTATTTTTTCATAGATCACAAGAAAGATAATCTAAAAGCTTCTCTCATCAGGTATCCCGGTACGATAGTAAGTTATTTAAAAGTACGCTAACAACTGTAGAAATAACGTGAGAGGAATTCAGCTATTTTTAATAAGAAGTCTCATTTCCCTCTTTTTAGCCATGCTTATGGAAATAAAGAACACCACTAGAAAACTTGTAAAATTAATTGAAAAAGATAATTTTCCACTTTGGCATCTTTGATTATGCAATGGTCATGATGGTGTTCGTTTGAAGTAGTTGAACATGTTTAATTTATAGGTATTTGTATTATGTATATGGATCGTACGAAAACCATCGTCATTAACTACACTCTTAGAACATAAGGTTCAACTTGGAACCTTTTTGTCCTCTATATGGAACCATGAAGAATTTAGGGGTCTTAAAATTGAAGATCCTAAAAAGGTTCATTACAGAACCTAAAAAGGTGCTAAGTGGCTATTTTAGAACTCATTTAGGTTCTTTAAAGACCCATATAGGGTTCCATATAGAGGACAAGTTTAGAACCCCTTTAGCACTATTTTTTCTCAGAGTGTATAAGATTTCGCGCTTGTCCAAACGACTCGTTCTCAAAAGTAACTTAGTTAAATCTAAATTATACTATTATATATTTTTAAAAACTGAGTTTTCTCCATCTCCAGAACCTTAAATCAAAAAGACTATTCCGGTGGACAATTGTATATACCTTTATCGGGGTAAAGGTAGTCTACGGTTTATGTTTCCTTGGGCAAGAAACATTACTCTAATTGCTCCGTGATTCGGAAGTCACGTTAAGCCGTTGGTCCCCTGTAATGCTCCTTCTTGGGGCACTGCATACAGTTTATACCTGGTGAGTCTATACCGTAGCCTAATGAACCTTTTTGAGGAAAAAGTTCAGTTTTTAAGATTTTATAAAAACAATTAAGATTTCATAGTAAGAGGTTTTTGGCCATGTTAAAGGAATAAAAAGCTTTCCAATAATTTTTGTTTCATGACATTTAACATGTTTAAACAAACTATAATCATGATAATAAAACATGTATGTATAATGTACAAATCGAAAACGATACTTTATGTAGCTTTTGTCATTTTACCATGTTTACTGGCTCAAGTAATTAGTGTACACATGTTTTAGTCTTTAATTTGCTTTTATACAGGCCTACTAGATTTGCTTTCGAATGGTTTAGATTTGGTTAGGAATGGTTTAATTGTGGTTTAGTTTTGGTTGAAAGGTTTAGATATGGTTTAGATTTACAGTTTAGAAATGGTTTAATTGTGGTTTAGAAATGGTTTAATTTTGGTTGAAAGGTTTAGATTTGGTTTAGAAATGGTTTAGATTTATTATAGTCTAGAAATGGTTTAATAATTGTGGTTTAGAAATGGTTTAATTGTGGTTTAGTTTTGGTTGAAAGGTTTAGATTTAGTTTAGAAATGGTTTAGATTTGGTTTAGAAATGGTTTAGGTTTGGTTTAGAAATGGTTGAGATTTGGTTTAGAAATGGTTTAGATTTGGTTTAATTGTGGTTTATTTGCGGTTGAAAGGTTTAGATTTGGTTTAATTGTGGTTTAGATTTGATTTAATTGGGGTTTAGATTTGGTTTAGAAATGGTTTAGATTAGGTTGAAATAAGGTTTAGAATTATAGTTGATGTTAAACGTTGAATCAGCGTTTAATAAACGTTGATACTAAATGGTTTAGATTTTAAAAAAGTGTTACGAAATCAACCAGAATTAAACCATTTATCAACGTTGAAAAATGGTTTAGAAGGTTTAGGCTAAACGTTGAATCAACGTTGATTCAACATTGATAAGTTGATTTGTGCCTACTGGGTAAGCTCGTAGTAAGCAGTTGTACCGAATGCTTTGATTGGTTCATTGATTTATACCTACTACTTAATATTCAACTATTCTCATTAATATTTATTTTTCTTTACCTCTTACCTAAAATGAATTACTTTAAAGTTGTGGTCACAATAATCGTACGATCAGCCTACGAGCAGTGTTTAGTCCGTTTAAAAGATTCACGAGGTAAAGCGAGCAGCGAGGGCGTCGCGTGGTCCTATTAGATGTACTAAACACCGCTCGTAAGCCGCTCGTACGATTATTGTGACCAAGCTATAAGCTGTGGTCACAATAGGTCGTACAGTGCTCGTAAGACCGATTAACACTGTTTATTTGACCACTTCGTAAACATTCGTACGAACGTCTTGCGGTGGTCTTACGAAAGAGTGTTTACTCATAATCAGCTCGCAAGGTCGCATACATTTCTGACTGTGTTCGTACGATAGACTTGTGACAATTTTGTCAATAAAGTACAAGAATAAAGCGTGGGGATACAACACGAAATAGAGAAAAAACAAATAAAGAAAGGGTATTAAGAGAATGTGTAGAATTACAGAAAGAGAAAAGAGTAGGATAAAAGTA
>JXSR01S075526.1:22220-33478 GCA_000969725.1 Ophiothrix spiculata | reverse complement strand
CATGGACTTCGGGGGTTCCAGCGATCCGTATGTGAAATTATGGTTAGAACCAGATGCCGAAAAGAAAATCAAACAAACGGCCGTCCAGGTAAGTACACTGTATGTACAGAAGAACGTTATATCTGTAAATGAAAATCAGTTTAAAGATCAGTAATGGAAATTATTGTTGAGTCGATCAAGCAAGGCTTTTATCTTAACAAACATGCTTAAAGACTATGATTTGTTTTTAACGTTTTGGTGATCTGGTTACCAAAACATAGCTAAATCGTCAAATTTTGCTCTTTTGCCTTGGCGTATGGTTTGATATCAGAAAACAACAAGCCTCTGTGAGTGTGATAGTGACTCTACTATTCATTTTCAACTTTGTATCGGATACGGCAAATTAGAAACAAAAAGGGGGATATTATTAACCCAATCATAAAAGTACATTTTACACTGTTAGCCACCAAATTCACATAATGTTAGCTTAATTTACGTTTACAGTTGAGGTTTTTCACCTTAAGGGTAGGCTAAACGGTATTTCATATTTGGCATTGAAGTTTTGTTTTGTGATCTGATTGTCATTAAGAATCCTATATTTAAACTCATACGTGATGTGATTTGTGTTTTATCTTTTTAGAGACGAACATTGAATCCTGTATTCCAAGAAGTCTTTAAATTTCCGATGACCTACGAAGAGCTGCAAGATCGCACGTTAAGATTGAGTGTCTTTGATTTTGATAAGTTTTCGCGCCATGATGCCATTGGTGACGTTGAAATCAAAATAGTTGACGTCGATGTATCACGCGAGTTAGATGTCTGGAGTGATTTAGAAAGCCCAATAAAGGTTAGTTGGCGGTTCTTTATACTAAGGCCCTGCGGGGAAACCCGAAACCCCGAATTTTCCCGGACCGGACCGAAACCGGGTCGGGAATATTTTTAGAGCTATTTTTGGGTTCGGTACGGTCCGGGAAAAATATTACCGGGGTCGAACGGGTCGGGGAAATGTTACTCGGGGTCGGGGAAAGTTTGCATTCGGTCCGGGAAACGCAAAAGTCGTTCGGGGTTAAAATAAAATGGGGCAATTATTAATCGCTGTATCTATAATGTCATAATCCTTGTTAAACACTATTTTAATGACTTGAAACTCGGGGTAACTCGGGGTCGGGGAAAATATCCATCATTGACCGGAAAATCATGAAAAACTGCCGATCCGGGTCGATTCGGTCTAGAAAAAATCCTTTCGGGTCGAATCGGTCGGGGCAAGTTAAATTTTCATCGGGTCAGGCGGGTCGGGAAAAAAACTGTCAGAGAACGACGGGGTCCGGGTGAGAAAAAACCTGCCCCGCAGGGCGTTAGTTCTTATGTTCTTTTTAATCGAGGTCGGGGCTTTGATATTTCTGAAAACTATAATCATTTGAAAAAAATAACATAAATTGTATATATAAAAGAATACATTTTTATTAAAAACATGTCAAAGTAATCAGTATAGTATTCGGTTTTGGATTTAAGAACTTTTTAGTTCACCAAAACGAGTTACTTTTTTCAAGAATTATTTTTCCGTAAAAACCTTCACAAATAGTTACAAGTCAGATTAATTGATAGTTTTATAGTAGGTTTTATCCCTTTTTTTTATATATAAATTACTAGGCAAAAACGGGTAATTTCTTAGCATTTTGGTTGCTTACTAAGTACTTAATCAATAGAAGGAAAAAAGATGATATACCTTTTTAAATTAAAAAAATCGTTTTTGGGTAATTTCTCTAAGAGTATATTCTTTTAATCAAAATCTTTTGCCATGTTAAAGTGAATTCCTAGGTGTACGGGTTTACCATTTAAATGTTTAAGTATAATGAAATGATATTTTAGGGATTGCGAATTTCCAACCTGCCTCAAGAATGAGTTGTTGAGTGTACAGTATAGCAATAACAATACCGATTGAAAAGTCGTTTATCATTGTAATCCAATGGTAGCAATCAAACTTAGCGATAAATAAGACGATTTGTGATCATTATTCTTCACATATCAATATTTTTTATGTTATCACAATAATCTGACTAGCGATTTGTCCCCGTTTACAATTCTTTTATACTTTAAAGCCCGATCCATACGTTTTTATGAGCTACCTAATATTTGGTGGCATAAGTCTTTTAGATCCATACGTTTTAATGAGCTACCTAATTTTTGGTGGCATACGTCTTTGTTGTTACATTAATTCCAATGCATTTTCTAATATTAACAGAGGTTTTGGTGATGAAAACCACCAAATATTTGACATCATAATACATAAATATGTGGTGACATTGATTTTTAATCAACAATTCTCCGTTTCCATTAGAAACTACATTTGAAGTAATATAATCGATTATTAGATGTTCTAGTAGCACTGTAATAACTCTGGACTGGACCTTCAATGTAAAATGTAAATCATCAATCTATTGTTGTTGTTTTTTATCGCTGTTGCAGTACGTTGTTGTTGTTGTTTCTTTGTCTTCCTCTTCATCTTCTATCTGTTTTATATCTTCTTGCTGTTGTCATTTTGTTCTTCTTAAATGTGACCCGTCATATCGAAAGGTACCTTAAGGTCGGCAAAATCAAAATTGATTTTTTGATCTTATCTGAAAGCTGAGATTTTAAGCTTTAAAATGACACCTTGATTATGGTTATTGGATGTCCGGTTGCGAAGTTACACCCAAATTGGTAAAAGGCATCGGGCTGATTCCGAAAACTATAGTTCTGAGAAAATCGAGTTTAAAGTTTTTGTACATAGTAAATCGTGAATGGAGAGAGGATTTTTAGCTTGGTTTTTAATACATTTTTCGTATGTTTTTTTGGTAATGTTTTGGAACCTGATTAATATGATAGAGTACACTTCAATGATAACCTTTCTGATGAAATTAGAAATTCGACCTTGGACGTGATTTTTGACTATGCTTAGCTTCAATGGCCCGTATCTCGTAATGTACTATGCCGGTATTAAGGTACCATTCGATATGACGATCCACAAATGTTGTTGTCCTAATTTTATACTTTATATTTTAATGTTTCACTTTAATGAAATCAAATAATGCCACTGAGTATTACACAGCCGTTGTCTTGATAAAATTTAGGCATCACTGGTTAATATTGCAATATTAATCATAAATAACTAATTTACCTTAAGTGTAACGGTAGATATGTTACCTATAATATATAAAGCAAAATCCAATAATGAAACAAATTTGATACAAATGATACAAATCAGTGAAATACACAGTTGGGCAAAATACATTAATATGCAGAAATACATGAAGAAATGAGCCAAACTATATAACAATGATATGTTTTAGGCTATGGGCATACCAAAAACAGAAAATAAGAAGGGGAAAAAACAGAAAATTTACTTCTACCAGGATATTTGAGTCTCCATTGCCCGGGTATAAGAATATAGCTTCCGTTTCCTGAGGCAGCGCACCTATACTCCTGATATTTACACAGGAAAACAACAAATGGATGCATGTCCCTAGGCGAACCGATTACAAGTTATATATAGTAATACCTAGACCTAGATAGTAGACGGAGATAGCTTGTTATGTCCTTACACTGCATAAATTCTGTTTTTCCATTAAATTGTTGACTATAAATGTCAATGGCTCCTTGCCTATTAAAGTAACTTTCAGTATGGGAAAGTCTTTGCTCTGTATCTCACCAAGTGAAAATTAAATACGTGTAAAAGTATACATTTCTAGAAGCAGGATTAATGTTCATGCTTATCACGGCGGTGATGTTAGGCTTTGGTCATAATGTAAGATTTTGGGTATATGGTCCAATTTAAATTTGTTTGGTAAACCTACGATATTTTGTACTTTTAATAAATGACCTTTAAATTTTTCTTTTTTGTTGTTGTTGATTTTTGCTAAATTGCCTGACAAGAACAAAATAAGAACAACGATTTTTGTTTTTGTAAATGTAATCAATGTAGAACAAAATTAAAAATGTGAGAAAAGCGACCACCTTGTCAGAGATATTGAGTCTATATTTAAAACAAAACTAGCCCTAGAAGGGAGTATATTTTAATATTATGGGCGATTTCAATATAGACCTACTTAAATCTGACATCCATGTCCCTACTGATGAGTATCTTAATTATACATGTATGTATAAATTACATATTATATAGCTAATTGAACGAATACACAATTTAGATTTCTTTGAAATTTTACATTTGTAGCTTGCATGCTACCCACTTTGTATTCTCTCCTATTTTTTTTTAATTTCAAATTATCTTTTTATGGTTTAGACGAAAAGGGCTTTAGACTGGTATTATTACAGCGAGCATCCCCGGTGTCATGTTCATTGGTTTGTTCCACAAGGATCGTGCCTCTATTTCCAGAAGACTTTTTCATATGTGTAACGTCTAATTGAACCAAATAAATACTAATCATTTTGTACATACAGTAATTTACCTACTCATCTTATCAGTCTTGGAGAAATTATTAGAATAAACGTAATTCAATTCTTGATCTCGAATAACTATACTCTTATTTTCTCACTCGAGATGAAGGAACCACAAATGTGTAATAAAATTAAGGCTACAGTCCATAAAAACGCAAGTTTTTACCTACACTGTTAGAACGTTGGGCAAATATTTTACCCAACGTTGGTTCAACTATGAACAACCCTACTTCTGGGTAAATAATTACCAACGTTGCGTAAAATGTTGGCTAATTACCTAACTGTTGGGTAAAAGTTGTCGCTAATTACCCAAATATTGGGTAAAATTTCACCAACAGTTGGTTAATATTATTTACCCAACAATTGGGTTGTTCATAGTTTAACCAACGCTAAATAATTGCCCAACAGTATGACAGTGTACTTAAGTAGATATAATCAGAATATCACAATTGTTGGCGTACATATTGAATAGAGTCTAGTTTATACATGGAACTTTACTAGTGATTTCACGTCCAATATCAAGGTCAAAATGACACCTAAAGACTACTTCGAAAAAGTTGACCCTTTTTCGCCGAAACTTCATAATTTCATGATGTTCGAACAATTCGACTGGTTTCAAATTTTGACAGATTGTAGACTTGATACTTCTTATTGAATTACAAACAATATTTTATAAATATGCTGAGTTGATTTTGAATGATAATGTAACAAACCCGCGTTGTTTTGCCCGTGAATCACGACTCTGAGTTCGCCCTGTTTGAGCTGTGAATTGCATGCTTTAAGTATCTACATTATCTAAATTTTGTCTGATATACGCATTTGCATAATTTACTTACAAATTGAGCATTCCAATGAGGCAAAAATTGCAAATGTTATGTAAACAAAAGAAAAATTAGGCATTCTAATGTTTATGTTTTAGATTTTAGTTCACGATCTCAACGCTGCCTTGATAGCTCAGCGGTAGATCTCTCGCTTCGTAATGCATGACTAACCCCTGCCATAATCCATGGTTCGAGTCCCCGCAAAGGCAGTGGAAACTAAATATCTTTTCATGATTAAAAAAAGTTAGGATTCACATCTTCCTGAGCAGATGGATTCCCTTTACCCTAATAAATAGGTTAATGAATGCGCATTTCATGTCGCGAGTAATGAGGCAAATACAATGCACACGTGGTCAATTTTGATGTATCCAATTCACGAGGCCCGTAGGGGCCGAGTGTATAATTGGACAGTAATCAAAATTTCCCGCAAGTACATTGAATTTGTCTCATTTTACGAGCATAATGGAATGCAAATTTATTAATCTAATTCATATACGACAAACAAAATAATATTACTTCTTTTGTGAAAAGATCTGGGCCCAATTTCATAAAACCATTCTAAGCCTAGTTTGTTTCTAACTTCGTTTCTATCGCTAGTTCATTGATAAACCTATTTTATAAAACCATTCTTAGCTTAACAAGATTCCTAGTTGCTTGCTATAATTAGAATAGCTCTTGGGTATTTCTAAATCCTTAGAACCATTCCAAGTTAATTTTATCTGGACATCAAAATGTATGTAGACGGATGAAATCGCCAACTTTAAGTCCTTAAATCGTCTAATAATATAGAAAACAATAGGTACGTGTCGAATATCCAAAATATATCAAATTAAGAGAATTGAAATTAGCAAATTTGGGATGTATGATGATAATTTAAAATAAAAACTACAATTATAAATTGTACAAATTTACAAATAATGAGTTGCCGTTTAGAGACAAAAAATAACAGAAAGAATTTATTGAAGGTTTTTGCTTATAAAAGAAGTGGTGTAGTCTACTTAACAATAAAAACCTTTTTCACAGAGAAATAATGATCTTTATAGTGTTTGCCTTCTCTTCGTAGCTTTAATTCAAATATTTTCCGTATCTAGTAAACATTTTAAAAGATCTTTATGCGCTGTGTATATTTTGTATGCCGTGTTTACCGATACCCTAATGGTCTGTTACAGTGGCCCTATACTGGGGTATGATCCTTTTTTCAGAACTATTCTTGTTTAAATTGATTTCTATTTAGAACTATTCTTATTTCAAGTACTTTCTATTGTCCATGGGAAGTAATTATGATATTAAATCCTTGTTCAATCACTGTAACATTCTATCTTGATTATAGCAAGCAACTAGGAAGAATTGTTCATAGAATGGTTTTATGAAATGAAATTTAGTTGATTTCTAACAAGCAACAAACTAGCCATTTATAATGTTGCTAAATCCTAGTTACTTGCTAATTTAGAATGGTTTTATGAAATTGGGCCCTGGTCTTTACCTTCAAAGTTCAAAACATTCCTAAACTTAATAAATCATCACCCGACCAAAAAATGAAACATTCATTCGCACTAAACGCTCGCTACGCAAACCGGAACGCAACAAGCGCAGTGCATTATGAATTTTCAATCAACTCGGTGTACTTTATATTCTTGCGTTCTGATTGGCTAGGTGACACGTGGAGTGTAGGAATAAAAGAAAATATTTAATGATGACTAAGTCCATTGCACATGGTCTCCTCTGCAATACTAGCATTGACACTAATATGTTCACACTTCTCCAATATAACTGAAAATCGCACGTCTTGTTCATGTGTCATAATGGAAAAATAGGAATAATTCAAATGATGAATAGGAGTTTCAGTTTTCCCCTAAGAGTAAATACCTGAATAGAATTCTCGGACAAACACCTTAAGTGGGTCGCCCTAAGGACATTAATACTGTTCCTAAAGTAAACATTGTGCGACACTTTATTTTGTTTTCACCATTTTCAATCCTTTAATGTAATTTAGCTTTGTCCAAAAACACATCGAATCTTTCACAGTAAAGATATCTTGTTGGTAGAAAAATCCCCTTAAGGATCCAAAATGTCTTGAAAGAAATTTTATCCGCGCTAAGGGACATTTTATTCAGGTTAACAAATGCCATGGAGAGAGCTGTAGATAAGTTCTCGGCTTTGTTTTCAAAGAATATTGTTGTTTGGCATAAAGATTTTCAGTCCACGTGGATAAGAGTTGTAATTACTTTTGACCACTTGTAAATCTCCAAAAGAAATGTAGGATTATTCAGATTTTTTTCCTGATGGTAATGAAATTAAAATCGATGTTTTTGCTAGGAATCTCAAGTATTTCAAATCAGCGTAGAATGGATAGATTTCCAGGGAGCCATCTGCATGTTAATTAAATATGTTGCAATTCACAAGAAACACTAATACCTAAAAGCATAATAAATTCTACACGAATTTACAAATATAATTTTCATATTATATAACACTTGCTTAGGAACCGGGGGCACAGCTCCCCCGATATTTTTAGTGTGGGGGGGGTGCAAAGTATATTTTTGCCCCCCCCCCCAAAAAAAAAATAAATTAATTAATAAATAAATAAATATCACCATACATATTCATATAACCCCACAAAAAAGCATAAAATGCAGTAAACCCCTATAGCTTCGGGGGGATTCGCCCCCTCGACCCCACCGGGGCTTTCATATAACCCCACAAAAGGCAGAAAATGCAGTAAAACCCTATTGCTTCTTCACCCTCACCTGGGCTTTAACCCTGGAGGCCATCTATTGAGACTGATGATTGATTAGAATTGATTAAGATCAAATCACTGCGTATTAATATTTTTTACATGAATTGTTCGTGACTTTATTATTATTTGGGACTAATTTTGTTCCCAACACATGGACAAACATTGGTATAAGTTCATTTGAATTTTTAGTAAGATTTGGTACTTTGTTATGATTTGCGAAATACGGACTAATTTACTTCCCCGTTAGGTTATATATATTTATATTATGTGCTTTAATCGGCTCCTTGCTGTATACTCACTGAGCTATATACCTCAAGGTTTACAGAGTATAGATTGCCAGTGTAGTGAATCTCTAACCATATCAATCCACCATTGTGGCCCAAATTTCCGAATACCGTGCCTGTCCAGTGGCTTTAGCCATTTAGACATATGATCGGAATGACAGAGTTCTCCGGTTCGATTCCCGTGTACTTCTACTTCTACGCTTATTCTCATCAAAGCCTTTTCAGCATCTAGATGAGCTCTCTGGTCCTAGAGAGATGATAATACTTTTGAAGGTATAGTGACTATGCACTCTGGGCCTAGAGTAGATGACGTATTTTGACATACAGTCACGGTTGCCCGGTAAGGTTCCCCTACTCTTATTTCGAACGGCCGTAGCCTAGCCCGTGACGTTCTTTTACATCCGACAGTGTGTCAGGAACACTTCAGATGGGACCGACGTCTTTATGTGCCCTCCGAAGCACGAAGCAAGTAGAGCAAAGTTTCTTGCTTAAGGAAACAAGGAGACGTACCGAGAGCCGAGACCAGGACTCGACCCCTCGACAGACGAATGCATTTGATTATGAGTCCAACGCTCTAACCACTCGGCCACGCTCCTCTCCTAATGTAATGTAGCCTATATATGTATATGTGTATATGGAATGTATTAAAAAAAGATATTTCAATAAAGAAATAATCGAGGAAATGTTGGTCTGAAATGGGATAGGTTTGTCACGTTTCTGCAAAATATTGACAAAGAAATATTACATTGGTAAATGTTTTTGTTTGCTTGGCTTGTTTTCTGTTGTTTTGATTGTACGAAAACACTTTCATATTTTTATACGAATATTGACGTCATATAAATATTGACATCATATAAATATTGACATCATATGAAATATTTCAGAAATAACTTTCAAATGCCTTTAAAACCCCTTTTCCGAAACTAGAGCAACCATTTTATATTCAGTATTAATCACCTGTTATCAAGCCAACACATTATACTCTTTTTTGTTCATTGCACAAATCTATCATGTGATTTATTTTGCCCCAAGGTAAGTCATTAATAACGGCGCATCTTGAGTGCCAGCAGGAAAACAAATTGCCTTAACATTCAAGTGATATTCAGGTAGAAAATTGACCTGCGCCCAGGGATTTCTACTATAATATAGGAAATGTGCTCGATTGATAGCTTTGTTATCATGGATATCAACAGGTGATTTATGTTTCGTACCAAGCTGTACAATTCATATGGAACGCGGTAATGGAATCTGTTCCAATTTTGTTTTCTCATTTTGCACTGCTACCTATAGAAATAATCTTTTGTATACTGCTTTTCTGTTTCAATAATAATGATACAATATCTTAAAATACCAACTCTATACAAACGGATGGTTTATCTTATTTTCTCAGCCCTGTTTTACAGTCACCGTAAATTAAAAGTCGGGAGTTCTAATTTGTCTAGTTGCGTGTGTATAAATGCCATTGAACAAATTGATAGCTTCTTTGGTTTTTTTCGATCAAAGTGTTACAGTAGTACATGCATCAGCATTGTGTTTAGCCCAACTTTCAGATTATTTTTTTCAATTTTATACGCAGGTTCAGTGATGTATAGTTTTCGTTTTACAATATGTTTTGTATGCAAGTAATGAATGAATGCAATAGTAATCTTGAATATTTTAATGAGTTGAAAAACGAAATGTTACAATTCTTCACATCAAACACAATTTTGTCCAACTAATGAGAATATACTTTCCATTGCAAGATCTGGAACATAATTGTCTGTTTAATAAAACTCATATAAAACTTCTTTCCATTTGGTGCATTTAATTTCTACGCCTTATATCTATTTGTATTTCAAGATTATCGAAGCAGCTCCACCGATATTAATTCAAACCCTTTCAAAAATACGTTTTTTCCAAGGTTTGTTTTGTGAAACGTGCAACAACAGAGGAAAAGTCAATCTGACGGTCTCAAAAACAGTATTTATCAAAATGGCGCCGATGTTTGGACTAATGATACAATGAGCGCTGTAACCATGGTAACGAACGGTGTGTATTTTTTGTTTTCCTAAGCAGGAAAATAAAAATGCATTTTTGTTTAGTGCAAAATTATGAACGCCTATTATTTAAACTATCAAATGAAAAGAAATTTGTATATACATAGTTATATAGCAACTGGACAAATGATGAACGCCTATTATTTAAACTATCAAATGGCTAGACATTTGTATACACATAGTTATAATAGCAACTGGACAAATTCACTGCTGTATATTTTTTCAATCTATTAATTTAACTTTGTTGTTGTGCTTGATGTTGTCAGCATTGTCTTGTTAGAGCCATCGTGTTGTTGTTGTTATTGCTGTTGTCGTCGTCGTTTTTATTGTAAATCCGATACTTAACACTAAATATAAATTTGTTCAAAGCAAAAAGTGTAAAAACACAAAAATCTCTTTTTCATGTAAAGATAATGAAATGATAAATTACGGCTCCCTTTAATATGGATGTTTGTCTCATCTACAACGCTATCTAATTTAACACACCACTGGCGTCCAATAAATATAGCGAAATTGAACTGTAATAAATCTTACAAACTGTTTTTTTCAATGCTGTTATGAAGATGTCGCATGGATGGGACTCTTATAATATTTATGTGGCTCTAACTCAAGCTTATGTTTTTGATCCATTGCATAATCATATTGCATGGATTACATGGAACGTTTATGCTGGTATTTCTATAAATTGTATAAAATGTATACAAACAGAAACTATTTTTACCCAATGCCCGACAGTAAAAATTATGATTGCCTCACGTAAAAGATGCAAAGCTGTAAAACTGTACACGTGACTGCTTAAATCCAATGATTGTATAATCAAAACAAAATGTATCTTGTTTAATACTCGGCTTTCTTTCCGAAAACTTCCTCTGAACATTCTTCACGAACAACTCTTTCAAGAAGTATAACATGCTGGTTTTCTCTTTCAACAAATTTGCGTTCTGGTTTCATACAATGGCTCTTTTGA
>JXSR01S075525.1:71022-85364 GCA_000969725.1 Ophiothrix spiculata | reverse complement strand
TTATATTCTTCTATGATGTTTAATAACAAAATAGTGAATGCATGCGGTGTAAAATTAGTGAACAGAATGATATTTGATAACATGCAGGTTCAATCCTATTATGTCAAATTGAATGTAAATCTCAAATGCTTCAGTTTGTTACATAAATAAGTGAAGGCCATGAATAAATTTATCTATGAAATCTCAAAAAATGATCATCTTGATACACAGATGATGAATCCACCAGTTTTTGCATACAGATTCCAATTAACATACACATTATGGCAGTAACTGGCTCCAGAAAAATTGAACCAATTTTGGAAAACAACATTTAACCCCTTATTATGTTGTTATGTAAACAACCTAATTTAGGAGTATTATTTCTCTTGCAACCCAACAGCCATTTTTTACTGATGATTTTTAACTTGTGGTGTTTACAGTGCTGTTTTGAACAGAATAACAACATAACCCCCGGGGGGGGGGCACTTTATGTGGGCAGGGTATATATGTCCGGCGGTCAAGACCCCCTTTTTCAGGCCGCTCACTAGATCCCCATTTTCAGCATGATACAGTTCTTTTTACCCCATTTTTGAGAAAAATTACAAAATTTTAACCCTAACTGCAAAAATTGCGAAAATTTATAGCTCAGGGGCTATTTTTGGCCAAAATTTCAGTTCACTAGACCCCCCCCAAAAAAAAAAAAAAAAAATCGGTTTCAAAGGTCAATTTTTTACAGAAAATCAGTTCACCAGACCCCAATTTCGGCGCTTCGCGCCTGACATATACCTACCACTTTCAAAGTTGAGTCCCCCCCCCCGGGAACATATGTTGTTACAATCCTTAATGTTTCCTTATATCTTTAAAGGCATTTTGAAGGCTGTTTTGGTCAATTTGAATGGAAATAAGCTTTGGCGGCCATTTGAATTTGAAATTTTTAACTTCTTTCAAACCAAATATATTTTCTATAGTTTCAGCAACAGTTTTAAAATAATAGATTTGGACATACACAGTTTTTCAATAATAGATTTGGACATACACATACTTTACAAGTGGTTTTTAAGCCATTATAATGAATATTGTATTCTTGCGGCCGTTTTTACTAAAAAATTATGTCTTTAACAAGTTACATTAAAAGGTTGTAGACATGCGCCAAGTTAAAAGATATCAATCGGCTGAATCAATTGAGATATACATGCATTCTAGACTTTTAATAAGTTACATAAGATTGAGATATAGGCATTTTAATTATTCCTAGAACTTGACATTCAGGCGCTGATGTTGACTTCGAAGAACGGGTCACATTTTTGTTATTAACACACATGGTGAGGAAGGGGCGTTCATGATGCATCACCGTGCGATGTCATCCGGGGGAACTGCTAACCATCATGCATGCTCGTCGAAACAAGTTTAAAATTGGATCGCAATACCATAGGCAGTAAAACCCTATATATTTGGGGTAAAACTTCTACGAAAAAATATTTTGATGTGTCCTATCTAGTTGGGTTCTGTGGACCATGTACCTTCACTAGGGTGAACACATAATCAATATGTTGCATGGGACCCTGCAGACTGGATGGGGTAAAAGTCATCACCGGGGTCAAATTTCAAAATTGGTCAAATTTTGTTAAACAATCTCTGATGAAGGGTTTTTTTCATTCAAAACAAGGAAGGTGGAATTGCGTACAAATACCACTTTTTCCAAAATGTCGATACAACTGCAAAATCAGATCCTTTTATGACGAGCATGCCTGCAACACCCCCCCCCCCCTCCCTCGGGTGTCATACAGAATCACACTTAAGGTATCACTCCAGCTAATAAACTTTGTGTAAAGCTGGTCTCACAAACTAATTTTATACTCTCGACTTTCATTTTGACACAACTTGAAAGGGTGAATCTACTAGTGTAAAATGAGAACCATTTTTTTCCCATCTCGGGTGAGTTTAAACATGTTCCCATTTTTACAAGAGTTTTTAATAGCCAATCAATCAGAACACAGATTTGTGTATGTAAGATGATATCAGGGTTGGTAGCCTATACGTAGGTCTATAATTGATTTGTGCACTCGAAAGTTATACGTCAATTTAGGGCATTCAATACACAAAATCTTATTAGCTTTTATTTTTTGGAACCATAGGAGTCATAGGCTATAGTGTCACAATCTCGCAGAAAGAAATGGCCTACAGTTACGTCGCACGAATTTCATTCCAAACTCACCTGTTTCCCCATGATATCCCCAGGGAGTTCCTTGAAGAACTGTAGGAATGATAAAGTTAAAAAAAAAAAACATGTTTTGGACGGCATGATCACAATACAAATTTATCTTTGAAAAAAATCAAATAAAAGATAGTGTTACAAATTGCTATCTACTAAAGACTGCAATGGCACCGCATACATCGTACATCTTTGCGGCAAAGCAAGTTTAGATATATAGCAATTAAACTTATCACAGAAAAACCAAAAGAAAATCCATTTATCGTATATTACTTCAAATAAGAGTTCGAGTTTTGCTAAGATGTGTATACATATCATTTTGAAAAACTAATATCAGTTGTGTTGACCCGAAAAGCCCCTGATAATATGTTGTTTTGGATTTTATTAATTCTCAGCATAATTTTAATATAAACTTTATGTTCATTTCATGTGAACTTTAATTAAAAGGCTGATATGGACGATTTTGTTCTTTTCCATTGATCATGAATTTCATGACAAAGCCACACATTAAGAATACCAAAGTATTCGGGAAAAGTTGGTCCCCACTTCCAACCAAAACTCTAACCCAATATTTAAGGTGGAACGTAAAGTATTGGCCAACCAAACACGTGACAATTTATAGCTCCAACTCAAAATTTAAGGTTGGGTTAAACGCATCATACAATTAAATTCTATCGTGAAATTGCTCAAATAGAGATTGACCCTTTATACTGATCACAGAAGTATAAAAATACATGCCTATCAGTTTCGATAACGTTAAGAAAATAACTACAAGAAATTTAAAAAAAAGGTCATACTTACGAATGACTGGTCTCACAACTGTGGCAAAAACGCAAGACAGTCGCAAGATAAAGGTGGATGTTGTCATCGTCATAAAAACAATCATTGGTGAATAGTTGGAAAAAGATATAGTATGTAAATCCGTGATAAATAAAACAAGAAATAAAGAAACAATATAGGTTTGAATCACACTCATCAATTATTATAGTCTTGATGGACATTCAAATAAAGTTTTGAAAACGCTGTTGACTTGCAAGTTCATCTTACTCATAATTACCAACTGGGAGAACATGAAACAAAAAGCAAATCTGAAATATGGAGTACTCTTTATGATGAGGTGAACTAATCTTTTATTGGTTAATTCTGTCACGGCGACTTATCATTAATTAAGAGAGAAATTTCCCATGATTCAATATTGTTGGTACCCTGGGCATCTTCACGATGTGAATTTGATAAGTCAGAGTTGAGATGGGGGCAAAAGCAGGCATGAGCAGAGAGAGGATTACCATCATCAAGAGCTTTCCTCTGTGAATGTTTGCTTGGTATTTTTCTAAAGACTGCTGATCTTTTTCACGAGCAAGACAAAGTAATATAAAGTTTACTGCAATAATATTCTTGCCTACTTACACATGTCAGAATATCTTTTTGGCGTACATGAGGAATAGAGCTTCTAGATTATAAATACGCCTTATCTAGTGATATCATTAATACCCAGGGAGCAAAACAGGTTTACTTGCAACGAGAAATTATTTTGATGTGTCCTATCTAGATGGGTGCTATGGGCCATAGGTAACATCACTAGGGTGGACACAAAATCAGTCTGTTGCACGGGACCCGGCAGGAGGGGGGTAAAAGTCATTGCGGGGGCACATTTGAAAATTGGTCAAATCTTGTTTAAAACCATTCTAACCTGTTCCTCTCATCATAAGCAACCAGAAAAAGTATACTTTGACCCATTTCTGATGAATGCTTCAAGAGTTATCGCCAAAACATAAAAAGTCAAAACAAGGGTCATGAGATGGGCCTATAATGGGAGTCAACAATTTCAAAAGTGTCCGATTCTGTTCAAAATGGTCTTAAATTGTTCGTCTTGCAAAACTGCCTGTATATAGTTATATTTTCCAATATCTACGATCAACCGTTGGTATGGTTACAGGTCGATATAAGTTTTTGTTAATTGCACCAATTGGAAATAAGGAGTTTTTCTTGATACCATAGAAACGATTGATCGAGGACGTTGGAAAATATTACTTTATGTAGACAGTTTTGCAAGACGAACAATTTAAGACCATTTTGAACAAAATCGGACACTTTTCAAATTTTTGACTCCCATAGGCCCAACATATGACCCCTGTAATCACCTTTCATGTTTTTGGTTATATCTCAAAAACCCTTCATCAGATATGGGTCAGAATGATTTTGTGTCCACCCTAGTGTTGTTACCTATGGTTCATAGAACCCAAATAGATAGGACACATTAAAATAATTTGTCGTTGCAGTTTTACCCCTAAAATGGGGTTTTGCTCCCTAGGTATAACTTCCATGACCATGATAATTTACAAAAGGAACATACGACATTGTAATGCAGTGGCGTGCCCAGGATTTTTTGAGTGGAGGGGCACAACCATCAATTTCCCCCGAATGACCAGTAGCGGCAGAAGGTTAAAAATGTCATATTTTTAAAAAAAAATGATAATTCGCGCGTTGAGCGCGAAAATTTTTGTCAATTCAGCTAAATTTGTTTACAAATCTTGCAATTTACGCAAAACTAGGCAAATTTTGACTGAATATTGATATAATACCTAAAATTTCGCGCGAAGCGCTGATTTTTTTTGCTTTTTCACATTTAAATTATCAAAAACAAAGGGAAATTTAAGGCATTTTATTCTCTTTCCTTTTGATTTTTTTCTCTCCTCCCCTTTCTTTTCTATCTTTTTTGTGTCAAGATCCCCGAATGGGCCTTCAAGTTCCCCCGACTGACTCACCAAACTGGGGGGGGGGGGGCAGGGGCCCCCCGGCCCCCCTTTGGGCACGCCAGTGTTGTAATGTATGTTTTATATTTCACTATGATCTCAAGTCTGCCCCCTTCTTCCGAGCGGTTCTTCCTCTGCTTCCTAATGCATGACTATACATATGCCAGAGAGAAGCCATGGTTCGAGTCCCCACGGCCTATTTCTCTTTTCATGATAACAAAATATTTTGATTTGCATTTTTTTATTCGTATGTCATGTATAATACCTAAGGGGCGCACCATATTTCCAGGGAAGGTTTTCTGGCAAAAAATCTGAAAATACCGTACGTCTCAAGCCCGTAGGGGGGTGGTGGGAGCGTCTCACCCCCCCCCCCCAAAAAAAAATGACAATGTACAAAAAAAGGTCCACAAAAAGTTTCTAAATTTCGTGACCATAAAACACCCAAAGCACCAAAACACGTAAATGTAGGTCGTTTTTATTAAAATTCTACACATTTCTTGCTTGTCAATACCACTCAAATTAGTTTAGGGTCAACCAAAACGAAAATGTTTCCTCCAAAAGCTCCACTTTTTTTAAAATCCGCACCCCCTTGAAAAAATCCTGGCTCGGGCCTGCCGTACGTTATGTGACCAACATCCCTGGTATGAGATGTAAAATGCATTGGCTTGAAGGTTCTCTTTGACTTCGACTGAATAAATGTCCGTCTTGCAAATTTGATTAAATGTGAGTGACCCCTCGGGATTTGATATCACTAGGCTATAGGATATCTTATCAAATCATGCTATCACAATTTTCCCTATGTGGTCCTTAGTCGGGGAGGGGGCTTCAAAATTGTATGTACCTGAGGGACTTTGAAAAGGTGATCCATCTCAATATTTATTTTTGATTCACAAACCCACCAGGCCCATGGCCCATCAGTATACCAATTTTGAAGCAACCACTCAATCAATGTGGGTGTTTTCGAGCAAATTTCCAAAAATGCACCCAATTTTCGCAAATCTACAATAAAACAACTTGGATGAAACCACCTAAAATGAAAGTAAAAACGTGTATTCCCCTGGGTCCTTGGTACGAAAGATAAAGTTAAAAAAATCATGCTATCACGCTGACATAAGAAATTCAATACCAACCTACTTTGGACACCATGCCTTCTTGAATGCATTAGAAACTCTGTATGGTATGTTTCTAAATATCATTGACCGTACTGTCGATGTCAAGTTTGATCAAAGAGCACAGACCAATGGGTTAATTATTAATAACATATTGGGAAAAGTGTGTTGTTGTTATACAGCATTAGATCAACAGCTGGATGTTACCATTAACCAAGGTTGGGGGGGGGGGTAACGGATGATTCCCTGTCGCATAAAAATGTTAAAAGTATTTATGACGTCATAATTACGTAACGCCTTTGCCGATTTTCATGATTTTGGTATCAAATTATGGATAGAGGAGACCCTATCCTATACTATGGTATAAAGCAAATCATCTTTTAGCGCTCCAATTTCAATTTCATAGGGGGTGGTCCTTGATAACAAACGTTACAAAAAATACGTTGGTAAGACGAGGGTTAATGCCGGCCGGAGTGAGGTGCAGGATTGCGTCTTTTTAACAAAAATTTCCCATTCAATGGCAATACTTCATTATTTTTTTCAAGAACGGCGCAATTCTACAAATAGATACAATACTGCACCTAGATGGGATTTCCCTCTGCCAAGCCAAGGCCCTGGGCCAGACCAAAGTTCGGGCCCCAGTACAAATTCGAAACATACATCTGGTAGGCCTAAAGGATGACAAGGGGTGTCTTGGCCAGTATGAGTGAAGAAAAAAGTTTATCAAATTTGCGGCCTGTTTATGGAAAAAGGGTGAACAATATTTAAGCTACTTATTAAGCAAGGGGTGGCGCCAGGGTTTATTATAGAGGGGGGGGGGGGACGACATATGATAACGGCTTCAGTTATAAGTCCCAAGTATATGAGGCTCAAACTTAATGTGTATCGCTTGTACTCGCGATGTGTATCGCTTGTATCACTACAATGTCACCAGGGTTCATCATTTTATTATCACTAAATGCAAAAAGATAGGTCTAAAGTTATGGAAGATATGCCAATTAAACCAACTTTTAATTTATGCATAAATAATGCAAACTAGGTTCTTTAGCATATTTTATACTCATTGTTAAAGTATGACCAGTTCATTATTTCATTAACACTAAATATTGTGATAGTCAGTCATGGTTAAGAAGATATGCCAATAAAACCAACTATTGTGAAAATCCTCAAAAATAAAAGTGACACAACATCTGAATGGGCATTTTCAATACAAATTACCATTCTGAAGTCATTTTTTAAATGTTATTTTTAGCTTGGTTGGAAGCCTAAATGGCCAAAATCTGTGTTTTTTGTGATCACCATCATGTTCCTTGATACCTTTATTAACTTTAAGCACTTTGTTAAAAGTTATGGTACAAAATAAACTTGCAAAAACGTAAACTTGAGTAACATGCTTCTTTTGTATTTGTATCTACTGTATTCATTCCAATAAGCGCCCATGCTCCAATAAGCGCCCACCAAAGTTTCTTGGGTGAAACTTGGTACCAATAAGTTGCACTCAGAGAGTTCTTACCATGCATTTGAGGTGATAAACTCCAACAAAATATATCTTTATGTTCATTTTGTTGATGTTTTGTGGTATTAAGGGCCAATTTCTTGCTTTGATCCTATCAGTTTCAAAAATAGCCGCCCATGCCAAATGACTTTGTTAAGGGCCCAGGGCGGTTATTGGAATGAATACGGTAATAACTATTGGTATGCATTACAAAACATTTGACATGTTTAAACTAACCCCACTGACTGGGGTCTGCAATGAATAATATTGTGGCAGGAAAACACAAAAGCTAGTCCTGACAGGTTGCTCTTGTTCTAAACAATGGCAACAGCCTGTTGCGTGTGGCCAGCTACCGGTCGAGGTTTGAAGTGACCCTGTAACTCTTTGAACCAGAAATGCTAATGATAACTACCTGTCAAGTTAACATTTTGAACATCTAGCATATAACAGGCATTGGTGTAATAACATCATCAGTGTCATCATGTGTTAGATGTCACATCATTTAGGTCAAATAGTTACCCTGAGAAACATATGACTTTTTGGTAAATTCATACCTGCCCAACTGTAAATGTGTAAAAGTAGACTCTGCAACCAAAAAAGTATATTCTCTCACTAAAAAGTAGATTTTACACACAAAAGTACCAAGTTATGTAATTTCAGATTCAGAAATCTTACTTAGTAAGATTTTCTGCAGTCATAAGCCTAAAAATCTTACTAAATAAGATTAAATCTTACTAGTTTGAAGGTATGTAAATTTAGGACAACAAATAGAATCTTTTTAATATTCACATACCAACTGCTTCTGTATGTGCTTGCCAAACTCTTGACCAAAGTCTATACCTATTTTTGACTTAAAAACCCACCCATTAGGAGAACAATTCTGACAGAAAATCACCTAATAGACCATTCTTATAATTGACATACTCTCACCATTGATGGGGTATATCCACAGAATCGGACGGGGAATTGGAAGGGCAACTAGTCTTGGGTATTATCATACTTGGCCTCGTTCTCTGTTCCGATTGTCTGTCTTATTCTGCGGATTTATCCCATCAACGGCGGGAGTATGTCAATTATAAGAATGGCCAATTGTACTCAAATTGGGTGCTTGTTTTAGCAAATTTCCCCAAACAGAGGTTATCCGTGTTTTGGATTAGCGGCCATCTTTGCGGGAATGCTATACAATATTCAGACCATTCAGGAGAGCAGCAGGAACGTCATGCACGTTAGCATATTAACTGCTTCAAAATAGCCCGCCAGATTCAGGGTCATTGATTGAATAAAGATTACTAAGGGAATGACCTTTTTTGTTTGCGATCTCGCATAAGTGAAGTGGATACTCTCTATAGACTAAATGTTCACATATTGGACGCATTCATCTGCCACAAAACCACCACCAAAAAACTATACCAAAATCTGTAAAAAATTACCCCACAAAAGGCAGGCAAATATACATATGGCTCATTCCAAAGTAACGTTTCTGACTGAAAAATTGAAAAATTTCACTTTTAAATGGCCACAGAACCTAGCAAAAACATTATATCAACGAGTTTATTGTTGATAATGGTGCTCACTGGTGGGGTCAAGACATGTAGATGTTTGAAAATTAAATCAATTGCCAAAATCCTGAGTAAAGTCCATGTAACGTTCGGTAACGTTTGTGACCGCACACGGAAATGGTTTTTTGCTCCTAATGACTTCAAAGTACAATTTCTACTACAAGTGTAAACGATTTTTTTATTGCGCCTTACACCGATTATGGGAAACATATTTACAAATATTTCATAAAAATTACACTAAACATTATATCGCCAGGAATTATTTTAATGCATTGTTTTGTGTTGTAACGTTTGGTAACGTTTGTGACATTTTGGTGTAACTTTTTGGTAACGTTTGTGACATTTTTGAAACAAAACATGTGCTCATTCATGCACGGATAAACAAACTTTACAATTTCTGATTGGAAAATACTTCTCACGTACCAAGTAACAATTGTATGACTGAAAAACATGTTTATGTGGTCTAATAAAAAAGCTGATTTTTTGGTTGAAATAAAAAAAGGTTCAGTGTCCACTGGAATGAGCCATATACCATGTCAATGTGAGTACCCTCCCTCCGGACAAACTGTCATAATGCTGTGATAGAAGTACCCTGCAAATATCTCAATGGGTTAAGACACAATAGGCCTGCCAAACTGATCGTACATACACGGTTGCTGTCTCTGTAAGGCTGCTTCCAATTCTTCCACTCTTTCCTCAAGTTCAGTCCTCCTTTTACTTTGTTTTTTTGCTGTTCTTTTAAGAGCCCCATTTTGTCTGTTCGCTGTGCTCAATTTGGCTCCAACTTCTTGTAACCTTGTGCATAAGTCTTTGCTACGGTTCTGATACTTCTCAAGTTCTCTATTAGTATCACCTGCGCCTAATGTCTGTGTACCTTGGTGACTTTTCTGAGTTTTGTTTGTGACATATCTCGCTGTCATTCGTCTGATCTTTCGTTGCAAGTTTTTTGTCTTTTTCCTATGATTCGCAATGGTGTTTTGCATGTAGTTTCTCAGCTTGCCATTCTGGGCTGCTAGCTTCTTGATCAGTCTTGTCTTCTCGTCATCCAATCGCCGGATTTCAAGCAGACTCTTGGCTTTTTGCTGGGACGCTTCGAGTTTCTTTAATGACTGGATGGTATCTGGGGTTAATCCTAAGAAAAATACAAACACATCAGCAATCAAATAAGGTTAAAATTTGTAAATTAGTCCTCTTGACCCAAATAATCATTTTTCTACTTGCAAACATATTTGAGACACCTGGTACTTTTGACCTTCCTGATTTTTTTTTTTCATTCACTATTTTCCTTAAATCAGACTTAAACCTGCATTGGAAATACTTCCTGACTTACCATGGTCATTCTTCTCTATGCGTGCAGAAGTCTTGGCCTGTGCGACAAACTTATCCCCACAACGGACATCCTGCTGAGTGGATTTCATCCTCTTGAAATCGTAGATCAAATCTTCAGCTTGTTTGCGTTTTCTGGTGAATTCAGTCTTCCGCAGCATACACTTGTTGCAACTTTTAAGCACCTCCATCAAATACCGCCCTGTAAAGTAGATGGAAATGGTTGCAATTAATATTGATCTATTCACTTGTCATATCATACAATGAAAAAGATCAATTAAATATGCGAAATGCAATTATGATAATTTATGGCATCCTGCCCCTAAAAAACTGTTTTGGGGCAATCATCCCACCACTATCCAACAGGAAAAAATACACCAAGATTTTGTCACATATCATATCATATTTCTGTAGCACACCCATGTTTTTGATCACATAACAACCAACCACCGACCGACGTCTGGTAATTAGAAGCTGCAAGGCCAAAACATCAGTATGACACCGGTGAATGCTAGCGTTGCCCGGTCAGTCATCGGTTTTATGTGACCATACTTAAAACATTGTTGTTAAAACAAGCTGCAAAGTTTTTAAACTCTCAGTTAAATCCTTTCAGCATGCTTTTAGCATCCCTCTTGCATAAGGGCACCGTTCGGTCACCAGCCAATGTCATGCGGTCTCAAGTCAGCGGCCGGCAAATTTCAACCCAGTATGACGCTGTAAACACATCGTAAACCTCACCGGAGTTTATGTGACCTTAACCTTTACCTTACTGGTTATATGGTGGCAATGTTTGGGTTCCCCTTTTTATATAGGTGGTGTACAAAGACTGTATAATATCAGCAAGGGCAACAAGGCTGTATCTGCATAACAGCATAACAGGACATTGAAAATATTTTCTAATGGTCTGTGTCCAATAAGCTCTCCCTGAATCTTTAAAAATGTACATGACCAGATCTAACTCCAAAATTAGGTGGTTCTTATTCATTGGGTGATACACCTCTTGAGGAAATTTAATATGATTTCAAACTGTTGGGTGTAACTTTCAGCAAGGATCTTTCATTTGATATCTATATCAATAGTGTCACAAATAAGATCTCCACGTATTTTGCCCTTTACAACTGCGGTAATGCAGACACGGCCTTGTTGAGCTCAAACCTCGATATATTACCTTTAGCAGTCAAGTTACATGAGGTTGAGATAGACAATCCATTGCATGTCGCAACACATGTGTATATCCCCATATCCATAACTCGCAGTGTACCCAATGTCAGTGATGCAGTCATTTCTCCCTCTGTGCCTTTCTTCTTCTCCAAGCAGCGGTGCCTGCAGTGTTTGATCTCTTGACCCAGAAACAGCCACTTGATGTGAATGTTATCGTACTGGTTGAATTGGCAGGATAATGTGATAGCTTTTGACTCGGGGTCCTTGGTGCCTTTCAGCTCCTGCATGATGGTGTCAAAATAACAATGGGCTAATTAGCATCACTAATAGTCGTTACTGAACCTTTAATATACATTCCATGCATCCATGGGCATTTGTATTTAGGAAGGAATCTTGCTCTTATAGGGACTGGCCTAGATTCTTCCGCTACTTTTCGAACCATATATTTTTTTTCATGTATTGATGGAACCGAACCGGTCTATAGTAATAGAACCTACCATTAATACCGATAGTTTTTCACTAATTTGTTGGATTTTTTGGGAAAAATGCAATTCTTTTACTAACATTTTGCTCCGGAGAAAACAAAATTGCTTCTAAAGTCGGCATCACAATTCTTCAGACTATGGAAAAAACATCCAGAGTACAGGGCCAATTGTTTACAAACATGATCGGTGCCCTGCAATTGGTGGTCACGTGACTGATTTTGTCAGAGGAATATTGGCAGAGACTTTAGTTTGAAATATCATGTTTCTACACCTGTGATGGTCAAACACATTATTTTTGGTCACAATTTCAGGTAAGCAATCTTGGAAAATTGTGAAAAACATTGTAACTAGCATGACAGTCTAATACATCAATTATATTGGTCGCATCAACACGTCATTCACAGAATCCAACTTTTCTTGCAACAAACCACAGGCATTCTCTCTTTAACATGAAAACGTGTCATGCTATATTGCAACAACAAAAAATTGCAAGTATATATACATGGCCGTCTGCCTCAGCTTCAACCTCCAATTATGACATCAACTCTATATACCTTTACGCAGTTCACAGTCTACTTTGTTGCCCTATGTGTAATCAGACAAGACTTGAGAGACTACATGACATAGTGAAAAGAAATTTGGTGAGTTTCACCTCAAAATGATCATAAGTAATCAGATGAGATGAATGGACAACTAATAATAATAATGGGTATCATGCACTATTCACATTAGTATCAAGCAAAAATATGTTTTCTGTTGTAAAAAACAAATCATATATTTCTTGCAATATTGCATTGGCATGATGAAATCATCAAGTAGGTGCAAGAAAGACATATTAGCAATAGCTGTCAGTTGTCATAAATTTACATTACGAGATGTCCAGCATTGGGTTATTGGCTCTTAAAATGTTTCTTCAGGTGACAGTGAGACTTGAAGAACCATTTCAAGGGCCACTGACATATGGTTGAAAAATTGTGTGTGTTTCGTTGCATTCTAGTGACAAGGTGTTAAATAAATATCAGCCATTGCAAAAATGACTTACTTGCACTCACATGACATACCTGCATAACTTGCAATGTTCCTGGTACCTCATTCCATTGATCTACAAGGTCATAAATCAGTTTGACTCTAGCTTCAGCTTCATTTGTTGGAAATGATGCTTTAGTTGGAAATGAGGAACATGCTGAGCTGACTTCTGGTGCTTGCGATCCTGCTGCTGATTCACTAGTGATTTGCAATTCTTTTTCAGTAGAGTTTGTTGGAAATGAGGAAGCTTGTTGAGATGCTGAGCTGACTTCTGGTGCTTGCGATCCTGCTGCCGATTCACTAGTGATTTGCGATTCTTTTTCAGTGGAGTTACTGGTGTCTTTATCTGCTTTTTCCTTGCCGTTCTCAGATTCTCCACAGTCCATGGCTTCAGATCCATCTGATTCCTTTGTACTTTGGGCTTTTTCAGAGGCCTCTGATGTTTTACCCGTTTCTTCATCTCTTACATCTGTATCATCTGATTTCTGTGATTCTTTAGGTCCCTGTCCTACTGTATCAGACCCTTGCTCTTTTGGATTGCTATCGTCCTCTTTTTCCTGAGTATTTTGTCCGTCACCTGGTTATATTAAAAATGCACAAGTAGAAATTTGCACATATCAACAAATTTAAAATATGATAAATATGTAAACAATAAATAATGGTTAAGTGAGCAAAACAAAGGCAGTAATACTTTATTCAAGGGAAACATCAAAACCGTCAGTGGACCATACAAATTTGCATCCAAATATTTGATAAGAAAAACTGTTCTAGATTATCAATTGAAACTAAACAAACTTACATATAAATTCATTTGATAATTTACAGACTAACTTATAAATTTTTTCTAAGTATCTGTTGAAGCCCAACATTTTACACGCAAATTGTTTTAAAGCTTTTTCTGGGAAATGCAGTTAATAGATTTTAATCTAGCATTCTGATATTTTTCTGCAATTTCCAGTTTCAGTTACAATTATATATTTTATCAAATCAATTATATGCATAATGAATTATTACTATTACATCTATGTCTTCTTGTTCAAGAAGTGAAGAGAAATGTGGATTTTAACTCATTGACCAATGCATTCACACATCTCACTATCTGCCATTACTAGAATCCATCCACTTGATGTAACCCAAATTAATGTTGTTTCAAACAATTCTCAAATATGAAAATATAGAGCTTAGCGTAACATGAACAAATGTGTTTTTTTTTTTTTAATTTCATATTTTACTTAGT
>JXSR01S075525.1:51469-70972 GCA_000969725.1 Ophiothrix spiculata | reverse complement strand
GCATTCACACATCTCACTATCTGCCATTACTAGAATCTATCCACTTGATGTAACCCAAATTATTGTTGTTTCAAACAATTCTCAAATATGAAAATATAGAGCTTAGCGTAACATGAACAAATGTGTTTTTTTTTTTTTAATTTCATATTTTACTTAGTCCAGCACTAACTTTAGTCAGGATTTGTGCATATGGACCTTAGAGTTCAAACCAGGATAAACACCCTGACACAACTACAACCACACAAAACTGGGAAACGTTCTTGATTAGTGAAATAGGAGCACTGGGAGCAGCAGATGGAAAACCTGTAGAAAATGCATCAGCTAGAGACTCATTAGCATGTTCTAGGGTGGTTCATGGTTGTCACTTAAGTTTGCGTCACAATTCTTTGGACGATGTAAATAAACATCCAGAGTGCAGAGCCAATTGTTTACAAACTCAATTGGTTGATTGGTACCCTTCAATTGACTGATGTCACTTGTGTCCGATGAATTTTGGCAGAGACTTTTTTTTACATTTTTGTGCACTATTAAACAGTAATAAACACACACAACACCCTTGATCATATATGACTTAACATCCTTGTTTATGTCCTTGTTAGATGAAAGTTACAAGTTGGTGAAATTAGATTGGTCTATACTCTAGCACTTTCATATCACCTGGAATGTCCATGACACGTCCACTTATCTATTATTTTGGTATTGATGGTAGGTCTACAGGAAACAAACAACCAAATTCAGCCATGGCTATGAGTCAAGTCTACAGATATACTTACTAGTAATAGGAGGTTCAAACAACCAAATTCAGCCGTGGCTATGTGTCAAGTCTACAGATATACTTGCTGGTAATAGGAGGTTCAAACAACCAAATTCAGCCGTGGCTATGTGTCAAGTCTACAGATATACTTACTGGTAATAGGAGGTTCAAACAACCAAATTCAGCCATGGCTATGTGTCAAGTCTACAGATATACTTACTAGTAATAGGAGGTTCGCTGGCACACAGGTCACATTTATATGTAGGCCACATATATTTCACTGTAAAATGGGAAACAAAAGAAAATGCAGGAAGAAATTGCACATAAGATAAGCATTTTGTAAGATGCAAAATAATGGGGTGAGTTGGTCTGTATGTCCCCCAACTTTCTTGACATATGTGCAGGTGGGCAGAAAAAGTGTTTTATTATTCTAAAAATCATTATATGGATTGGAAGACAGACTCACAAGAACAACCGGGTGTTCAGAAACAGAGGACGAATGCTGGATATGCCCACATGAGTCAACATTATGTGTGAAGTCACATGAACTAAAAGCAAAACTCACTCAAATTTGTTTTGTGCTACACCCCCAACGAAAAATGTCAAAAATATCAAGCAAACAGGTCATGAGGTTGAGGATTGAACATTAACTTCCTCATCCCTAAAAAAAACAATGATCATGGATAAGCTACGGCTCAAAAATTGAATTATTATATTTTACAAGACAGATAGCAAGGCACACATCTCTGCTGCAAAGGATTTTAACCACAAAAGATATTGCCTGTGATAAGTATTACAGTGGAAATGCAATAAAAACTTATCCCGTAAAGCGTAAAGATATGTAGACAAATAACACCTCCCTACATTACAGAACAAATACATATTATTTTGACAAACTTGAACAAAACTGGGAATGGAAAGTAAAGAGCAGAATAACAGTAGTGGTAAGTCAAATACCCTGTTAAGTAATAACAGAGTAGGTAGGCACTTGCGCGAAAATAAATGTACCACAAAAAATGGTATATATATACCGCCGCACATAAAAAAATCACATGCGCGAAAATTAAAACATGTGACTGATATGAATTAGCCGTGCACGAAAATTACTGAGTGCAAAAAATATTGGTGTTTATAGTATATTATGAATGTTTCCACCGGGTTCAACTTTTTTTAAAAGACAGGAGCAGGATTACGACTTTTGTTGGTGTAAGGTCAAATTTAAAAACGAAGCTTTCTGATTTGATATTTTTTTGCGATTTGCTCATAAGAAAGCATTATTTTGAAATATGACTTTAAAAGTCAAGTGCTCCTGCTAATTTTGAAAAATGCATAATATACTACTCACCTATTTTTTCGTCACACTTGCCGATATTGTTATTACTTAACTAGAACCCTGGGTAAAATATGTGGATTTGCCAACCAAATATCTTTCCTGAGTGTCAATCAAAGAGTAAATTTGTTCCTAGGTCTGACCCAATTGACACCTGGGCATGAGCACATGAGGGAAGTATCTTACTCAAGGACATTACACAAATTGCCGGCCAAGCCAGACTCGAACCCACAACCCTATATGCTTAATAATAAAGAATCAAGGACTCGGTATAGCTAAGCTGCGCATATCACTGTGTCTTGACCAATATACCTGTGTATTGGAATCATTGAATTAAAGTTTAGATCAAACAATAATGGATGATATGCCATACCTGATGTCATTGAGAGGTAACATGATGTTGATAAGGAACCAGCTCCATTACTAACGATACATGTATACACCCCGATGTCTTCTGGCTTCACCGCAAATATCGTCAACGATCCTTGAGTGCGTATGTCCTCTTTATCCAAGCCTTTACCGACCCTGTAGTCTTCACATGGAATAATCCGTCGTCCATTATGAAACCACTCCTGCTTAGCCGCTGACACGTTTAATTCACACTTGAATGTGACTGATCTTTGGTTGCTGACATCAATAACAGTCTGGTCTCGCAATCTCTGTTAGCACAAAAAAAAAATGAAATTCAATGCATATTTGTTTACACTATCAAAAAAGGTATACTTTCATCAAATGTAATTGTTTTTTTCCAGACCTCTTCACCATGGAAAGCAATTACTATGGTAGTCCATATTATTCCAATTGTCACTAAAATGTACATATCATCGTTTCACACTTCGTAGCTAAGATGTACAATGGACTATGCCTTTAAGATGATTTTTAAACTGGGCAACCACACATCATAAATGACAGTCAGTGAAAAATCACTGACCATCCAGGATTCAAACCTGGGACCTTGGCATTACTAGCACCACGCTCTACCAACTGATCTAATGAGTCAGATGGGGAAGAGCGGTCGATTTTATATCTATAGGCCTTCAGTTCTAACCCCGTTCCTTTTTGAAAAGTGGGTCCATCAGAGTATCATTAAATTATGCAAATGGTCTGAATTCCCTACACATGTGTTCTTAACCACAATATCAAACTGACTGTGGTGAAATCATAGAAATTGGAAATAAGAAGTTATAAGAAATAATGTTTTAGCAAGCAAATTTTTACCTGGAAAAATATTGGTTTGACGTTGTCATCAAAGCTAGGCAATGACAGCGGCTCTGGTTCCGGTTCAGGCAGTTTCATATTCAAAATAGGTTTCAGGGACTTGATGAGTTCATCCAATTCTTTTTGTGAGCTTTGTTCTTGCTGACGGAATAATAAATAATTTGGTCCTGATTTGGCCTTCTTGGGAGAAGCTTGATGGTTGTATTGTTGATCAGTACGATGCGGCTGAGCGGATGTCCTAGTGGTGGGATGAGTCGCTTGATGGTTGTATTGGTGATCAGTACGATGCGGCTGAGCGGATGACCTAGTGGTGGGACGAGACACTTGATGGTTGTATTGGTGTTCTGTACGATGCGGCTGAGCGGATGATCTAGTGGTGGGACGAGATGCTTGATGGTTGTGTTGGTGATCTATATTATGTGACTGGGCAGATGAGCCAGTGGCAATGCTCGGATGTGACGTAACCTTTGTTGAGTGTCTTGGAACGTGCACATCTGGTTTCTCCTTTTCGGATAAAGTGTTTGATAATTGACACTTGACACACTTTTTCAAGGGAACATTTTGTATCTCATTGATGATGTTTTCTGTAATGAATCAATAAGACAAAATGGATATTTCTGACCATCAAATAATATTATAGTTACCCCCTGCTTGTTCACGAAATATGGGCAAATATCTAGGGTCTGGTGCCTTATTCCATGAGGCCGACAGGCCAAATGGAATATGGCACCTGGAATATGGCACCAGACCCTAGATATTTCCCATATTTCGTGAGAACAAGAAGGGGGCAACAATTTTATCCTTTTAAGTGTACATGAATTCTGTAATCTCGTTCTTACCATCAAAAACGTAATTTTAATCATAAAAGCCTAATAAACAAAGCATGGAAAGACCCAAGTCACATCCATGCCGCGCGCTTGATTGGGTGCACACGTATTGTTCAAGGCGTGTACGCTTGCGTCACTACCAATGCGTAAGCACTACATTCAATGCGATACACTCTTACGCAGCAACTTAAATGACGCAATAGCACATTTTTAGCTCAAATGATAACGAACAATATGGTGTTTGTGTATGAGTCACGGAATACGGGATATATTCAGGGTTTGGCTTATTTTTATTTCTGAAAATCATGAATACGGATTTTGTTTAAAATATGTTTGACCAATGAGATAACAGAATTTGTGTACACTAAAGGATAACATTAGATACAATGAGAATTACACTGCAATACAGTCAAGTATGGGTTCAGTTTGGGTAGTTGTGCCTCCACAAATTTCTTTTTACACAATATACCCATATAAAGACCATTCATAAACCAATCGCTCAAATTTCAAGCCAAATTTCTTCAAATATAGAACAATTTTCTAAGTCTGTGTTCAAATTATTCTATTTACGTACTGTTTTAAAACAAAAGTTTTAAAAATAGACCAAATCAAATATTAAATATTGTAAAAAAGGGCTTCACTGACACATCAGATTTTGGTACCAAGGTTGGCAGAACATTCCAAACTGATTTCTTGTACTCAAGACCCCTCCCCTCCCCAATCCCCCAAAACCCTTCCACATGCTACTTTGGAAGTTGGCCAACTACAGAGTACCCTCACAAGAGAATATGCAGAAGATGTCATTTCAAGAAATATTTTTACTTCACCCCTTATAGATAGCATGTCAAATTCATGAAACTTTTAAGAAAATACAATGCTTTTGGTGGCTTGGTCTTCCCAAAACAAAAGGTGGGGATTAGGCCAAAAAAAGAAACAAGTCTCGTTTCCAGTGACCTGCGCGCATTCCTTTTTAACATACTAAAATCTAAGGTTGGGCACGTTACACGCATGATGCGTTACACGCACGCATGATCCGTTACACGTAACAAATAAGCGGTAAACGTGTACACGGATGAAACAAAATCTTTTCAAAGGCACGCAAAATTATAACTAACTATGTCACAGTATCGCTAAAATCTGAAACTCGTATCTGTTTACATGTGAAAACAACTACTTCTCATGCATTTTGTCCATTTTTTTGTAACATTCTTAAGATTATAAACTTAATTTTTTGTTTTAACGTTCACCTTTTTAGCAAAAAAATAAATTTTAATTGGTAACATTTCGATATTACTTTGCGTATAATTCAGACCAATTCGTAAGTGCCGATCGATCGCCGCCATCGTTTATTACTTCCTGGTTTTGTCAATTTAGTGCTGGGCGATATAACTAAAAATCGTTGACCCGAAAAATGGAAAAGATCGTAATTATAATATAGTGTTTCCCCCGCGCGGCGAACCTGAAAATATGCGGGATTTCACGCATACCACCCAGCACTAAATTTGATTGATATCACGTGCGTGGACAGTGACATACGGGGAATTGTGGGTAATTGATATCTGATCAATAACAATATGGCGACATGTGCAAGAAAAAAGTTGTCTGCTAGGGGGAAGATACCGTTCGAAATTTGCGTCAATCTACGGCATCAAAGGACTAAAAACATAAATCTGTGAATATTTTACTCAATTACTTCCTATCTAATGTCCGAGGGATATTACTGGGCGTGTAAACTTAAAAACTTGGTAAGCTCCCAGGGTGGCAATGCTGTACGTTCTGCCATTGACCCAAAGTTGCTTTGGTTTTGAGTCGTATCTCATACGTGTACACGTTACACGCACGCATTCATGAATACGTTACACGTAAGAGAAAATACACGGAATAACCCATCCTTACTAAAATCCCGCATATCTTTTATTTTTTCCCTCTTATATTTGTATAAAGAATAGTAATGTTGACAGAAATGACAAATCCTGAATGTGGGGAACTTTGACTTCTGAACTAGACTATAATTTTTTACCACTATTCAACGGAAAAAGTGACGAATTGAGCAATCAGCTGGCAAAAACACGGCGGGTACTGCTTTTTCAACTTTCAAGCAGGGCTTCATTTTTAAGAAGCTTGAGAGCGATTTCTCTTCTTCCGCTCCTCTGAACCTTATTTAGGAAGAGCTTTTTTTTTGCTCTTCTCAGTCACTGAGGCCAAGTGCATAATGTTTGCCAAAATTTGAAGCTCCATACTGAGAAATAGAAATAAGACAGCAATTTTCTTCAAAATCATTCCAAATGAGCAATTTTTCAGAAAAGTTGAAGACGATTAATCTTTTCTTTATTGCTGTAGATAGACCTAACCATTCTAACCCTAGGTAATATTTTGACAAAAGCATTTTAACTCAAATTCTTAGTCACTGAGTGCGATTTTACTTCCTAATAAGAAATTTTGGCCATCCATTATGAGACGGTAGATGACAGTGCGTTCAGCGTGAAACGCAGTGGAGCCGCGCGTTCAAAATCACGGCGCGATGCAGGTATACACACACAACTGGAGCGAAACAGCTTTACTGGGTTTGGAATATTTCATGTTTGAATAGGGGTGTACGTTTTTCCAATGATAATGTTTATAGTTTTTGGCAATTATAACTTACATCGTTTTTGGTTTATAAATGACTCATATTGGTGACTAAGAATGAGAATTAAAGATGGCGATTTCTTGTTTTGCCTGTCATCTATCGTCTCATAATGGATGGGCGTACATTATTTTTTCGTAATGGTCCTATTCTCTAAGTAAGCGTTTAAAAACAGTTAAAATAGGACTGCTAGCCTATGCAATTACTTGAAGAGGTATGATGATGGTAAAACATGATGTTCAGATCAGTAATAGACTCTAACTACATGTACAATATAAGAGGGTTTGAATTATGTAATTGTTGAAACCACTCTTCATAATTTGCTACCACTTTCATTACATGTAATTGCTAAACAGCTCCTCTTATTTATTCCAAAGGTGCTTTTCAGAATGCTCTTCTAACGCTCTTCTTGAGAGCTCCAGAGAAGCAATTTAAAGCTCTTCTGAAAATTTCAAAAATGAAGCCCTATTCAAGAATTGTAAAAACAAAAAATTAAAACCACATTGCAACTTCCAGACACTAGTAACCCTGAACGTCTGAATAAGGACAAATGGTCTAAATAAGGTTAGACTCAATTTCAGTTCCTAATTAAGACACTTCTTGAAGTGTTTTGCCACCCAGAAATACACCCAGGAATCTGATCAATATTTCTATTGATGTAATCAATCAACTTGAACGATCAAGCACAATGCACAATTGTATCAGTCTACTTGAAAACACAATATGCTAATTTAACTAATTCATCATTGAAGTGGATTAATAGGATTAGTGGTTTCCACTCAAGAGAATGGCTTTTCAAACCATGATAAAAGCACTTATTTGGGTGGTTTTATCTAAACAATTATCTTATCTAGTGTCTAAATAACAGACTGAAAATGTGTGGGAATAATAGTTTTCCTTATTAAGACCATTTGTCCTTATTCAGACGTTCAGGGTTACTAGTGAGATGTGCTACAGGAAAAAGACTTGTTTATTTCTTTGGCTGGGCATGCTTGCATTAATGTGGAGTTTTGTAAGAACTAGTTGAGAAGTCACACCTTAGAATAGAGTATATTACAAAACCAGTTACCTGATGAAATATAACGTGACGTGGTTACTCGTTTATGCTTGTCATCACTAGCAAGACATGTGTAGATGCCACAATCACTGCCCTCTGCTGTATCCACTCTCAGCAGGGTATATTTACTGGACGGGTTCTTACAGATCACCATCTCAAAGTGCTTGCATCGTTTGATTTTCCTTCCATTCTTAAACCATCTGAGGGAGGCATCCGGGTTATTCACTATACATGACATTAATAACGGAATTCCTAATTGCGCACTGTATTTTGAAACAACCACTTTAGTTGGGCTACACTCAAGTTCCTGTAAAGATAATTGCACAAACCTAATCAATTCAATAGAAATTTGATATAACAATACTCTATCAATGTAAGGCCATAATTTAATAAAATCAGCTCACAAAATCTAGATAATCGATATAAAAATCAAAGCTTACAAATGATAGCCAATTTCAGCATGAAAACAAAATGGGGGTGTTTGTTTTTCGCTGATGATGATATCATAATGTTCAAATATTAAAAAGATGCACACTCACTTTGCGTGCAGGTTGGCATGAACTGCCACATTAATCTCCTCGCTGACTATTTGGAAATAAGCAGCCCAACTCTTTCATGCTATCTTTCTCAAGTGTGAATATCTTGTCTCTTGTCGCTGGGTGTACAGCCAGGAGAAAGATTTCAAGGTTGATGCATGTTATTTAAGTTTTGATATTTCTTCAGATTTTAAGGTAAAAATTCAACTCTCAGAAACCTCTAACTGGCAAGTTTTAAGTTTCAATAAATTAAAAACAAAAGGAGGTATTTACTTGAAACTTTCTAGATATTAATCATTCAAGTTGAACTTTACATCATATTAATAAAAACTTGGTATTTCATTTCCTTCTACCTCAAGCCACAACCATATTGAACATCCCTCATATAGTTTCATATGGATTTAATTTTTCTTTGCTGAGGTACTGAGCAAAAGCTTCCACAAAATGATGGCTTGAAACCTTATGACCCCTATTTTTTCTGTCTTGGCCATAATATCTCTCATTCCTGCCTTTTATACACTAAAAAGACCTAAACTCATGGAAAAATAGTTATCCTTATTTTGCAACATTAATTTAAAGATAAAACAATTGAATGTATAAAATCAACACATGCCAGTCTCTGCCACAGATCCAGTGACTTCTACTTATTGAGTAAGACATGCAGTCTCAGAGAGTACGCTGGTACCATCAGCCTGTTTGTCAAAATTTTGACCAGTAGAATTACAAACCTTGGTTTATCACTCGCCAATCTAACTACACAGCAATCGTGAGTGAGTAGAAGGCTTTGCTAAAGGTGCCTTTTACGCTGTGACATATTGGGGGTAACGACAAGCAACGTAGATCTGTGAATTGCAGTTTTGAACTTTACGCCGGTCCTCCTTAGTTAAAGTCGGTTAATGTTGACACAAGCCTTTAACCTCCGCAGATTGTCGTTACTATCGGTCGCTTTCAGTTACAAGTTTTAGAATTTTGGGATGACATAGAATAAGATTTGATGTCGTTGAGATTTGGTTGGCCACCGCAAACCTCAGTTCTTTGACGTTTTCATGACTGTTTGTAGTCGTTTAGATGTCGCCACAATTTTGTTGGCAATCGTTGTCAACAACAGTGTGTTGCAGGGATGTGAGTAGGAATGATTGTACCACCCACACAAACATCAAGCCACGTTACTGTTGCCGTGACCAGTCGATAGCATTCGTTCCTTTACGTCAGCCAAGGTCAGTATTTGCCGCCTCACTACGTTGATTACAGTTGTTTGTCGACGAGAAGTTGTCACCCAACATCAAGCCAAACTCTTAATTTATTAGCAAGTCTGCATTTCTTTCAGCACCCACTTGTCACTTGTTGCCGTGGTGTCGCCAAGGGTCGTTACTATCCGTCAACAAACTTTGATTTTTCATCTTTACTCGTCGCTTGTGGTCCAGGATTTTGTGATTTTGGAATATGTTACCCTACGTCGAGGGCATGTCGTCGCAATGTAAACGCACCTTAAAGAGGCAGACAAAATGGTTATGTTTACATGGGTGACCTTAGCATGATGCACCACATTTAATTACACGTTGCAAGTTTGTGCAATCATCAATGTGCCACACATGTAATGTGTTTGATGATTAAAACAAATGCCGTCAGGACAATGGCCAATTAACCAGTATCTTATTTTAGAGTTAAGATATATACGACATTGAAAACTGGCATATTTAGACAGCAGCAAGCAACATGACAAATTCTAAACAGGGAAAATCAACTTACTTTAATGAATCTCATGCCTGTCTTCTTGTCTGCTGGATCAGGTTGTTTGTGTGAGGTGATCTCTTGCTTAGCATTCTTAAACAGATCAGCTAGAATAGACACAGAATGAATCGAATTTATCAATCTAACAAAAACATGACATGGTTTTGAAATAATACCATGTGTCCAAGATAAAATGGGTTCCGCGAAATCAGCAACCACTATATGATAATATGTCTGCCATATTTTTTGATTTAATACATCTACTACCTTATGCAAGAGATCAGTTTGAATCTTGAACAACCCTCCTTAAGGCTGGAAGCAAACTGACATCAAAGTGGTCAATTATTTTTATTGTGATGTCTTTACGCTCATTTATAACTTCTGTGAAGCTTTTCCCTATACAAATTGGAGTGAAGCTTAGACAAGTATTTCATTTATGTTGGTGAAATAATATTGAATCATTTTTGTGGATCGTGTTGATACTGTGTAAATCGAATGCTTAATAGTTCAAAATTCTATGATCTTTGCAAATCCTGTATAAAATTTCAGTGTTGGTTGTATGTGTATTCTATGATGCAATATCCATATTATTTACATAATTGCTATTTAAGGAAGTACAGAAAGCGTCATAAAATTCTTTGGCAGAAATTGATGTTAAAAACCTTTGAACTGTACACAATAGTGTCATCTAAACCAATGATTTTATAAATAAGACCAAATTTTGAGCAAGCATGAATACCTCAACACTAATGCTGCTTTCATACTTATTGTCAATTTGCAGCTTTGTAGCTCTGTCACTTGGTTTGTTTCACACTTTTGTAGCCTTGCAGTATTGTCACTTTGCATATTTGCCGCTTCATGTCGCTCTGTAAGTTAAATTCATTTCAAAATTTTACTGATATCGATTATCTCAGCGACATGTAGCTTTTCCGCTACAACAACCGGAAGCGGCAAGTTTTTGCAGCGACAAAGCTGCAAAACTACACTAGTATGAAAGCAGTATAAGATGCATCATGACCCACAAATAAGCTATGCAGAATAGAGACCTTCAGCGCAATACGTCAAAATATTCCAATGAAGTTTCCAGAAAGTGTTAAAACCAATGAGGAGGGCCCTCTAAGGTGAGCCACTGGACCCCAACTGTTTCAGTTAAGTGCCCCCACTTGCTATATAACTCCTATTTCTGGGTTTCAATGTTGGCAAGTATTCGAACGATGGATGGTGTGGGCGAGTGGTTCAAAAATTTACCGATATCGATTATCTCAGCGACATGTAGCTTTGCCGCTACGACAACCGGAAGCGGCAAGTTTTTGCAAAAATATAAGTCATGCAGCGACAAAGCTGCAAAACTACACTCGTATGAAAGCAGCATAAGATGCATCATGACCCACAAATAAGCTATGCACAATAGAGACCTTCAGTGCCATACGTCAAAATATTCCAATGAGGTTTCCCAAAAGTGTTTAAACCAATGAGGAGGGCTAAGGTGAGCCACTGGACCCCAACTGTTTCAGTTAAGTGTCCCCCTTGCTATATAACTCCTATTTCTGGGTTTCAATGTTGGCAGGTAATCGCACGATGGTGGTGTGGGCGAGTGGTTCAAATTTTTACCGATATCGATTATCTCAGCGACATGTAGCTTTACCAACGACAACCGGAAGCACATGACTCATTTATCAGAGATTCAGTTTCAAGTAGAAAGCTGGACTGCGTATCTTTGTTTCCTTGGGCAAGAAACTTTCCTCTAATTGCTCCATTGCTCAGAAGTCACATTTATCAATCGATACCCTGTGCGAATATTTCTCTGGGCATTGCATTGCATACAAAGTATTCTTGGTGAGCTTTGGAAGATATGTCAACTGAACCAATTTTAAATTTTATGCTCAAATTCCAGTAAGAAAAACTTTGGCCCATGTCTCATCTATTTACAAAATAGCATGAGTGAAGGCCATATGGTTTCCAAAAACAAAAAGCAGAACAACTTTACATAATGAAATTGAAACACCCCATACATACATACATGCACTATCACTATATCGCCCTTGCTTGGCTAGAGCGAGAAGGATAGGAAAATGAATCACATTTTCAATATTACCTATGAGATCTGGTCCTTGTTTGGCAGGTTCAACATCCTTCTTGCATTTAAAGCATTCTTGATTCGCCATGGGGAATTTCTTCTCCGCATTAAAGCCTAATAGAAAGAACATAAAAATACAAGAATTTTACCATAACTTTCTTTTTTACTACATGTATAACTCAAAATATTGAGATCACTTTAAAAGATAAAAAAAAAATTGTAAGTTGGGTCTTGTTTATAGTTATGCTCAACTAGTTATAGTCAACTACTGAGTAGTACATAAAGATTGACCTTTACACTGAATAGATTCATCAGGATCGTTCAAAAGTCAAAATATTAGAATTGCTCTCATTACAGATCCATAAGTTTTGATAATACTCACTGGGAAATATTTCAGTTCCTCTCAGGAACCTTGGTCGCTCCACTCTGCACTGGTTGGCAACACTTCCGCTTTGGAACGGCAAACTGATGACGTCACATATCCTCATCAAAGCGGAAGAGTTGCCAACCAGTGAAGAGTGGAGCGACCAAGGTTCCTGAGAGGAACTGAAATATTTCCCAGTGAGTATTATCAAAACTTATGGATCTGTAATGAGAACAATTCTAATATTAAGATTGAACTTTGTTTGATAAAGTTCCTCCGAAACCAGTAATAGGATTAGGAATTTTCATAACTGCCTATTCCGAAAGGGTTAAGCTTCTATCTGATTTTTATAACAAAAGTTTCAAACATAAATATATTTGGCATGACCATGTTTATATAATGGGACCCAACAACGAAAAGTACTCATTATAGCAACCCCTAGGCAATTGTGCTCATTATTCTTTTATATATGGTTTTAACTTTTTCTGTGTCAATATATAAAGCGCCAAATTAGCACCATTAAGGTGTAAAAGGGGAGGGGAGAGGAGTCATTTGATTACCAATGCCATTCCAAGTCTCTCTGTTACAAAAACTGACTTAAGTGGACAAAGGGTTGAACATTTTGAATAGACTTACCATCAAAACTCAAGCAACATGCCGACATAGCTTTCCCTATTTCATTCCCGATTTCACAAACAAAGATACCCGCATCACTGGCAGACGGAACAAAGATGTTGAGTGATATTGTGGAGATGATCGTGTTTGTTGGATCTCTTTCATAGGTGGGTTTGTAATGACTACAAGCCTGGATCTTCTCTCCATTGTGGTACCATGTCACATATAGAGTTGACAGCGGAGAGACTTTCACTTTACATCTCAATGTTTGGTCTTCATTGTGGACACTGGCTTTTCCAACAACTAGATCTTGCAGCTGCAGACATGGGGAAAGAGTTGAACAAAATGGTTACGTATTATAGAAATTATGTTCTGAATTAGAGTATATCCAGAGGATACTCAACTTTCACTTAAGGTAGGGATGTGTGGCTGTATGTTGCTGTTGCTTGAGGTCTGAACTATCATTTGTTATTCCTTAATTTGGCAATATCTGAACAAATCAGATGATCCAAAACAGCGTACAAATTGAAGGCTGGGGTAGACCTTCTTTGTACTTTTAACTCTCAAACCAATTGCATAAAATATATAAAAGTACACATTTTTAGAAGCGATTTTTTACCCTGAACATGATGATGATAACAGTTTTGACTAAAAATGTCAATTTTGGCAAAAAATGTCAAAAACTGTATTTTTGCCCCAAAAACTTTCTGGAAAGCTTAACTAAAAATTGCATTTGTGAAATATTTTTTGCTTCTTGGAATAAAGAAACGATGTCTATGAAGGGTTTTCTCAAATTTTTGCTTTTTATCTTAGTTTTTTTAAATGCCATAAATAGGTCAAAAATGTAAACATCCCACCGCTGCCACCAAAATGACAATTTTTGGCCTATTTTGGGCAATTTTTCAAAAAATAAGACAAAAATCAAAAAATTGAGAAAACTGTTCCTAGACATTTCTAAATTCCAAAAAGGCAAAAAAGTTCAAAATTTCACGAATGCAAATTTTAGTTAGGCTTCCCTGAAATTTTGGCATTTTTGGTCAAAAACCGATATCACCAAGGTTCAGGGTAAAAATATGCTCAGGGAAAAAAATCCACTTCTAAAAATGTATATTTTTATATGGTTTATGCAATTAGTTTGAGAGTTACAGTACAAAAAACGTTAATGCTAGTTGAAGGTCTACCCAGCCTTAAGAAAAAAGCAAACGTCAAGGCAAATACAATACAGAGACCCTACTTCTCGTATAGGCCGAAATTGTGATAGTTTGCCCTCTGTAAGTTTGCAAAAATCTTGCAGTGAATATGACATTCAAATATCCTTGTTAAAGAAGAACCACAGAACCCTAGCCTTCAAGCAATAATATAAGATCTTGCCAACAGGGTGCCCCTACCACCCGTAACTTTTAATTTTTTTGTCTGACTGGGTCTGTTTTTGGTAGATGTTGATATCCCCAAAATGATTTAATCCAAAGTTGCATAAAACAGTATCTAAGTTTTTTTGTTGTTGTTCTTTTTGGAAAAAAATTTCAAGGTTCTGAAACAGACAAATGTTCAAATTGTAACAATTTCAGCAGAAATCTTAATGCAAGTACATAAATTGTTACAGATTCAAAAAAAAATGTTATTTTTCAAGAAATCAAATTTCACTTAGTCCAGGACTTAAGTTACTGCAGTCTTGCTTTGTGCATGTTTTGTTTGAAAGGAGGTATTGTGGAAATGTAAAAAGGGAATCTTGTGGGGCAATGGTATGAGCTTAGCATGTTCATGAGTAGACTTTTAGATGATGTAACTGCACAAATACCAGCGTGGTCGAGCAGTTAGAGCATTTGATTCGTAATACAGGAATTGAGGGATCGACCCCGGTTTGACCTGCTCCTTGTTTCCTTGGCTGTAATGTTTTCATTTTATATGTCTGCTGTGTGGAAAGATTCCCAATGCATATCTGTGTGTCAGTGTTCGAAATACCATGTGCGCCCATGCACAAATGCAGGTGACTTTTGGACTGTGCATGTAAGCTTACTACCCTCACCTGCACAAGTGCATGTACATGTTTGGTCATGATAATAGTATATAAATGAGAAATAAGAATATATGTCTGAAGATAAATACATTATTTATTTTAAATATCAATTTTAAGATTAAAATTCGCAAGAAAATACGACCACAAACTCATTAAATTTGTACTTGCTACGAACTATCGCCATGTTTGTTTACTTGGGAATTCCCTCTCGACCTGGTGTGACGTCATATCATTCATTACTGCCCTAGAGGGGTATCGCAATTGATCAATTGCTTATGTCTCGTTACCACGTGCTTTTGTTAATACGTCTTTGCTTTCGATACGGGCCAATATGTATAACGTCCGTCTGGTTTTCATATTTTCACAAACAATGTTATGAGGTTAGGATGTTGACATTTTCATTCACAAAAATAAATTTGTCGATCAAAACAAAACAAATACAAGTTAAAATATGCCCCGAAGCCAAAGGAAAAGACTAAACCCCAGACGCAATGTACACTGTTTTGTTTATAAAGAAAAGTTCGGCAGTTTAATACCCCAGCCCAGGTGAAAAAAAGAACATCACGGATGTTGCTTCTGAATCTCCGTCAGAATCTGTAGCGGAAAAGACACATGTGTTGGTCGATCCACCGATATCGTTGGACATTGTTATGTGCATGCAGAAATTATTTTGTGCAGGTAAATTTTTGAAGTTACATGCACATTTGCATGTGGTGAAAAATGTGTATTTCGAACACTGCTGTGTGTATGTACTAGTTTTTATCCAACCTTGTCAGGTATTTCTAAAATTAAAGCAATACTGTAAGATTTTGATCAAAAATGGTTTATAGCAAAATAGCATAAAATGGAGGATTGTAACTCTAAATCTAAAAGCGTTTTCAAGTGTATTTGTGAAAAAATTGTTTTGCCACCAAAAATTGGATAAAAAGCACATGCATGCTTTCCTATACTTATACATGTGGAATTAAATTCAGGATCCTGAATTTAATTCAACAAACAAAACAAACCAAAATAAGTCCAAAAAATCAAAAGTCATGGGTGACAGGGGCGCTTCATTCTTAGCAATTTATAGTACTGCTTTAATGAAAATATTCGCCAAATTAGCTCGCCAACTCGTTCAGAAACTTGTCTGTGTTAACATTGATTTGCTATTGGACTCACACATGTCCAGAGCGTTTGTTGCACCTATTATATGGGTATACTAAGATTTACTAAGCAAGATTACCTACCTGTTCAATAAACACAGGTGCTGCAAAGTCATCTAAATCCTTTGACTGAATTGGTTTCTTATGTTGCTCCAGATAATTATCTATTGTAGAAGAAAAACATTTACATATCAGATATAATTCACTTTGCATACCTTTATAAAAAATTTGTAGGCAGTAAGCGTAACAGATGGGTGGGAGGCATAATGCCACGACCTCCATCACTGCGCTTACCAGCATAAAACACCAGGATAAAAGACGAGACCCAGGAAAGGTAAAAGAAGAAAAGACAAGAAAAAAGGGAAAAGAGAAGAGAACCAAAGAGAAAAGGGAAGATAAATTTACGAACCAGTAGTCTTGTCTGCTCTAATGACAGCTTACTTCATCATTCGCCCCCAGCCAAATATTTCATCATTTTTAAATTTGACCTAAAACGACCTATTGACCTTTACCTTACCCGGTAAAGACACTCCCTTGGTCAAAGGCTATTTAGGCTGTATATATGAGATCAATGATTAAAGAGTTTCAAATTAAAGTTATTAGCTCGACCTTAGAATGATCTTGATTGACGAAGGTCAACTTTTTGAACATTGTTGGTGTTTGACCTTGAAATAAAAATTTTGACCTTGAATGACCTTGACTAACAAATATTGCTGTAAAATTAAAATTACCTAGAATGACCTCGGGTCAACTATCTGAATTTTGGTATTTTACCTTAAAGATAATATTCTAAACTTAATTGACCTTGATCGTACCTCCAAAACTTGTGTAGCATACATGTAAGTTTAACCCAAAACCCTCCATGTCACCAGGTTTCATTATCTTAATTGTAAAGGTTCAGTTGATATACTATGGACAAAATATCTCCAATATTTGCCCACTCGCACACCAAATATCATCAACATAGGCCCATAATGGTTTCCAAGATTGCTTCAGACGTTAGACACTGGATGCCGGACACAGAATGGCAGACGGACATTTGAAATGCTTGTGTCTTTTCCATAAAAATTTTCAGGCAAGACAAAAAAGGAGAGAAATGAGACCAATAATCAGAAAATGTCATGTGATGACCTTTTTCATTTCTTTTTTTCCCCTTGTCACTGTTTCATATCAGCTGCAATTTGTTGGTTTTATCAAAATTCAGATTTTTAGCTGGCTCCCTGGACCGGCCTGAAATTAGCCTAGCCAGGATAAAAATCTACTTCCCCTAACTTCACCTAAGACATGTACCATGTACCTCCTTTTATGCCCCTGTTTGTAGGGTTAGTTATCAATTCAATCAGATTTAAAAAATTTGACAACTACTTTTAAATTTCATATTTTAACTGAGTAACATTATATGCTAAAACTAAAACACCATTTTGCTTAATTATAAGTTATTTTAAATAAGAAAAATTCAGCCAAAAATATGCACAAAATAATGTGGAATCCACTGTCGAATTCCTACCTTGAATTTGAATTAAACATGCAAAGTGCAATTTCCGGGCGGGAGTCGCTTAAATTGACAGAAGGTACGGGTATATGTCGCCCTCAAGACCCACTTTTCAAGTCTCCTCTTCCGCTCCCCAAGATACTAATATCAAAATTACTTCAGTTCCGAAGACTCCCATTTTCAAAGAAAATGACTCAAAAGTATGTTTAATTAAGTTTCAACCTAAGGGACATAATCAATATAGAGACAAGTGATCCCTCGGACCACCCGAGCCATGAAGCCAAGTAGTTCATCTGCGGCAAAAAATCAATTAATATAACATTGGTCAATAATATCAATGCGTACCAAACTAATTTATAATGGTTGCTTGACCCAGGTATTAACTTGGCTCAGGTCAAAAAGTTTGACTCGTCCTTGCTCCGCTCGGACGAGTTACTTGGGTCTAAATTGATTATGTCCCTAATTTTGAGCCATTTTCAGCTCAAATTGTCATAATTGTATGGGGAAAATACAGTTTCTGAGACTTCAATTCAGAAAAAATCAGTTCTATAGACCCTATTTTTTGACCAAAAATCAGTTTTGCAAGACCCTATGTTGGATATCGACTTTCGTTGATATCACATACCTACCAATTTTTTTGAGTACCCCCCCCCCCGATGCAATCCTTTGATGTGACATATACTTGAAAAGGATGAATTGGCAGTAATTACTCTTTTGTAGTTGCAAGTGGAGGCTGAGTTATTGCACAACTAGATTTTTTGCTGATCAAGCTCAGAGTGTTTCTTGATTGACACACACACCACACTCATCTTAGTTCAGGTGCAGAAACCATCCCCAGAATTATACTCTAAAACATTATATTTTCAATTCAATGTATGTATGTGGCAAGAATTATCAAAGTGTGTCCAAGACCTGGCTATTGAAATTGCAACCACAACAATTAAACTATAGGCCAAACAATAATTTATTGGACAGTAAAAACAAAAATTCCAAGTGCAGGGCCCAATTGTTTGTAAATGCAACATGTACCATGGATTTTTGTTTAAATTGTCCAATAAATATTTATATAGCCTTTAGACATGTAGATGTCAATTACATTGTGTAAAATCTCCCCTGGGCATCGTCCTCCAAAAGCAACACTCAAGGACCTACAGGGTGTCCCAATAAAAATGCATCACTTTTATTTTTGATCATATCTCAGGAACCAATAATCAAAAATAAAATCTGTCTTCATAATACCACTCAATATAGTGTAGTCTTTAATCAAGGAAATTTTGAGCAAAATCCGCCGAGCCGTTCTTGAGAAAACAAGAATTTTGTAAGAGGACTCGATTTTACTCCATTCCAATGGGGTTTACCGCAGTAACTTATGTTTATCATGTTAATAAAGCACATATTTGGTTACTATTGATCAATTTATTTTAAACCTGCAAAACAGACACCTAGATATCACAAAAATATGGCACAGATATTAAAACATAATTTTGATATCTTTTTCGGCACTGAAAGTAGCGCTGTAATTCAATTATAGGTTTTGCTGTTTTGCAGAGTTTAATAAAAAAAAAAAAAAACACGGTTTCTCAAGAAAACTTAACCAAGGCAGTGATTTCCTTAAATGGAAAGTCTATTCCAAAAATATTTTGTATCTTCTACGTGTTGAGCTTTTTTCATAAAAAAGTAAATCTTTGTGATTGTCACTTGGCACTGCACAGAG
>JXSR01S075525.1:1984-14068 GCA_000969725.1 Ophiothrix spiculata | reverse complement strand
ACAATATGTGCAAAGTTTCGTTTATCTAACTGCTATAGTTTTAGCACACGGTCATTTTTCTACATGTAACCATTTTTTGGGACACCTGGTATTAGCAAGCTTTTTTTTTAACAGGGACAATGGAGCTTATTGGTCCTGACCTTTAACATCTGCCCCTGCTTCAGGTCAAATCAGGGACATTTTGTTTTGAGAAGGTACCGGTTATCTAAAAAATGTTTTTTTTGCATATTAGATACTCCAAAATAAGCCAAATTTGTAAAATGAAAGTGACGTGAGAACACTTTAAGCATGGCTGTTGTTTCCTCATTATTATGTAATAATTTGGATATTTATGTCAGTTTAAAAGAATTTGATACAACCTGTGTGTTACTGGCAGGTCCTGTGTTGTCATTCAACTAATTCATCAGTTTCCTTCAATCAAGTAAATTCCGTATTGGAATGAATTGATATTTGTTGAAAAGTGCAAAGTGCAATTGCTGACTCTGTGATCATGTGATATATTGAACATTAAACAGAGGTTTGATCAGGAATACTTGAAGTTCATAATTAAGTTCATGATTGTTTGTTGACAACTTTGAGCAGTATCTGATAATCAGTGATAATATTAGTTATCTGATCAGTTTAGCAAACGTTTTACATAGAAACATGTAGCTGCGTCTACAGCTATGGTGTTTTCATCTCATGGTAAATGTTTAAGTACTACATTATAATGTATCGGAATGTCATTCAAGAACCGTTTCAAAAATATCATTATCTTGCTGATTAAAACATGTATCTATGTGTTTGATGTGCACAAACAAGTATATGAAGTTTTAAAACAAAATCAAAATTTTCCTACTGTAAAAGTGGAAAACCTATGAAATTCTAAACTTCAGTGATAGTTATACCCTATTTTCAATAGATTCCAGTATTTTTACCTTATTTTTACTATGATTGCACAACAGAATGTGTGATTTTCATCTCATGTAACAGGAAATACCCAGATATGTTATAGTAGGTGGTGTTTTGAGGGTGAGGATGGATGTGGAGGTTAGAATTTATAGAAGCGCCTAGCTACAGAGTGCAGCTCTGTAGCCACGGCGCGTATGTTCAAGGATATATGATTTACCAAACGACCTTCACTGTACCGTCCGACTATTCGCAGATGACTGTGTCATATACAAAGATATAAATACAACTGAAGATGTATAATTATGATCAATAAAGAGTAAGCCTACAATCCACAAACAAATTAAATTTAAAGGAAAATTAAGATAAAAAAATCTTCAAGTGTCTCGAACATGAGCTGAAAAATAATCTTCAAGAGTCTCAAACATGAGCTGATGAACACGATATCAAATTTGTCCTTAGTGTCCATCACGCAATCCACTAGGCAACAGGTACTGTTGAAGTTGAGAGTGCCCACAATTACTTACAAAGAATACTAGCAATAGTATCAGCATATATGCACTAACCGGGGGCACTGAGCATGCGTGACCACATCCGAGGTGAAACCCGAGCCCAGAATTCGCTATGCGTGCAATGTAACCTGTAACTTATAAAATTGTACGTAAAACAGAGAGTTATAGTGGCACTTCACCGAATAGCTACATGGGAAGGACGGATTAATATCAAAACAACGATGCTACGTCATGAATTCATATTTTTCCACAAAATTGACCATAAAAATCATAGTAGAATTCTGATTCACAAAACAACGACTGGAATTGATACTTATACAAAATATCTACATATATGCGCGGTCGTAATCACCAGGCGATCTTTTTTGACCAAGATATTAGGGGTAAAAATCCATACACGAGTCTACACAATACAAGGCGAAATTAATTCTGGTGACCCAAGATAGAGTTAAGTCGTGCTGCGCACATTGACCTACGGTGGGGTCATAGCGTCTTGGTCAGACATGGGCTAGCATGGCTAGGCTTGTTCCCCCCCACCCCCACCCCAAATGTGGAAAATACATTATTCTCTTTAGAGACCGAGCCCAATATCATCATCCTGGAATTTCACTTTTCCCCACACTTTACAACTTTGTAGGTGCTACAAGAAGTACCTATCTTGATCGGGAAATCATGAGAATGTACCGGTCCGGGTCGGTCCGATCAAGAAAAAAATCGTTTCGGGGCGGGGCGGTCGGGGTAAGCTAAATTTTTATCGGGTCGGGTGGGTCGGGTAATAAACTGTCGGGGAACGACGGGGTCGAGGTGAAAAAAGTTTTGCCCTGCAGGACGTTAAGGTGGATTAGGAATCCATAGAGATTAGATGGACAGCACAACATGAGACACTTATCAATCGCGATGGTGAGGTGTCATTTCAACTCATCAGTACAATCGGCTGAATCAGACGACGTGATCCGAATGGATCAAACATTTCACCAGGCTCCAGACACTTTATCCCCATATATGTATCATAGATCATTTGATTACTATTTCTTCAAAGTCGCTGGTTAACGTTTCCCTGATCACGTGATGACAGCTGTTCGCCCCGTGATTGGTAACACCTCTGCCGTGCTCCTTTTATGAAGTAATTAAACCGTACATGAAACCATGACAAAGTAATTATAAATGCTTTTTTACAGAATTAGGAAACTTTTCAGTCAATCATTTACAAACTTAGTCAATCATGTTGAAACTATGACTGAAATTAACGACTGAAAAAACGTTAAATTAACATGATTAAATAAGCTGAAATGTCATGATGTTGATTTTTAGGGGTGTTTGACTGGCGTTTGACACAATACCCAAGTTACCACTGATGTCTCGTAAAATTGTAAGACAATCCACTATATATTGCTTTTCCTGGTATTTTCATTCGGGATTTGAGCCGTCCATCCTGTCGTGAATAGTCTGTAGATAACATTGATAACCAGCTAAAAATGTTGAAAACAATAGTTTTTCTAATCCAAGCAATTTACGTCCTGTATACAACATATTGATGTGATAATGATTTTCTTGGTTCTATCGTTGCGTGTTCAAGTATGGACGAAATCATACTCGGCCTCCAAATAAAATTTTTCCTACCAAACATTTGGTCGTGACGTCAAACATGGAATAATATATATGGCAATTCAATAGCATGTGCAATCTAGCGCGAAATTTTATTTGGTCTCAACTCGGTATTGAAGTTATTTTGTTTGACGTCACGACCAATTGTTTGGTAGCGAAAATTTTGTTTGGAGGCCTAGTATGTTTTCACCCTAAACGACATAATGTACATGTGCTGTGCCATTAATTGGCCTGACCTCGGTTGTTTAGAATATGTTGAGGCTTCAAGTGATCGTGACCATCAGAAGATATGTTAAGGCTTCAAGTTCAAATGACCAAGTGCTCTTGTTCTGATCAAGACCTTCAGAAATGCCAAAAATTACAATTTTTTTTGAATTCTGATCTTCGATATGAGGCTATTTTCTAAAGGCACATGCAATAAGTCAGGAAAGAGATTAATTTTCATTTGTGACTTTTTGTCATGTTCTTTTCCAAGGATTTTGAGCTCCTCCCAGTAGATAACATGGTGGTAACAGAGCTACGTGGTCTAAAATGGCAGACTTAGTTTGTTCTTTGATCCGAAGCTCTACGGTCTGAGCGAGTGTAACGCTTCTCATTAGCCTTTGTCACCTCTGCTTGATGTTCCGCGAGTCTTACTCCAAATAGACGTGATGTTTCACCAACATAAATATGATCAAAGTGTTTGCACCCGATTTCATATACGATTACTACACTGGAGAGTGTCTTGTTTGTCCTTTGGATGAACAAGTAAGGGTGTTATGGGGTGTCATGGCTATTTGAACATTATATTTTTTCAATATCCGTTGGATATGTTCTGCGATGCCGTTGACATAAGGCAGAAAGACCATGTCCCTGCTTTTATCCTGAGATGCAGCTTTGCTTTTGATAGTCTTAGTTTGGGATTTCGAGTATATTTTGTCTTTGACTGTTTTTCATGGCCAATTCTTGGTAGCTACAGATCTTTAAAACGGCGCAGATTTGAAATTCTTCATCTTTTCTGTCCTCGGGTTCTTTGACTAAGAGTTCATCCGGTCAAACAGTGTCCTAATGACACCTATTTTTGAGGGGATGTTCAGACATGAAGTTCAAATACTGGTCTTTATGAGTTGGCTTTCTATAGACCAGAAGTTTTATCGTACCATCGTGCATGCGAACTATTAGTGTGTATAGGAATGAAATTTTGCCATCTTTTTCCTCCTCGTGAGTGAACTTTATACTGCCGGTAATGTCAATCAGATTTTGGACTTGACCTTTGTTGATAACTTCCAATACATCGTCGACATATCGCTTCCAAAGACGAGGTTTACAGTTTAGTGAAAAAGTGGCGATAGCTTTCTGTTCAAGGAATTTCAAATTTTGAAATTCGCGACAATTAGGCTGGCTGACTGGACTTCCCATCGCGGCTCCGAAACGTTGTCTGTAAATGTTTCCTCGGAATTCAAAGTATGTGATTGTCAACGTAAATTCTAACAATTCAATAATATTATCCACATCCAGTTTCGTAAGCTTTTTAAGGTCTTTATCTTCCGCGTGTGTGGAGGTAATTTAGTGCTGTATATGACGTAAATATAGCCGGTCAATCTACCTTGAAAAATAGAAAAGAGAAAAATATAAGTAAACTTTATCCAAGAAATATTATGACATTATTTACAGTAAAATTTTACTTCCGTAGACATTTATCAAATTTATCTACAAAAAACTTTCCTCACTTGAAACACATTGTTCGTTCAAAAAATTCAAGTTTATCATTTTTCTTACTTAAAGGGATTAGCCTAGATTCCACTTAAAAACTTAAGGAAATGCTCTAAATAAAGCTTTAACTGTAATAAAATCAAAAATCAATCAATTATTTATTATTTCTACACAGAAATGGATAAAATTGAAAGAAATTTAATTTCCAAAATATCATTCTGTGATGATGGTGTGACTATAAGTGCTTTGCAAATCCTAAATTTGTACCTAAAATGGATTTACCAGTAAAAAGATCAATCAAAGCTTCTAAAGACAATTCATTTTATTTACAATTTGTTTGACCATCAAATTATTTATCCCAGAAATATTAAATTAAATTAGCCCTTTGAAATTAGAATAAAGATCCTGTTACTGTAGTAGCTTGAAGTCAAACATAAACATGATTCATTCTCTGTATGTTATAACATTTACATTTACGTTTGCTGGTTAGGCCGCATAAAAAAACAAAGTTGTTTCTCGTCCCCTCCCTCCTCACTTTTTAGTGCCGCACCATTTTTTTGTTGTTGCAAAAATGCTAAAAAGATGTTAAAAATTGAGCTAAATCGTTCAAATATCAAGACCCACTTTCCTTTTTAAAGGATTCTTTATTTTTTTTAATGTTTTTAACATTGAAACTGTCATCAAACTTACCCGGGGAGGGGGGTTCTTAAAAAAAAATTGTACGGGGTGTGCCACGAAGACTTCGCGATGAGGACCGTTCTCTATAGGCCTACCTAAAAAAGGACAATTTTTCCATTTGGGCGCATTAGGTCTGTGACGAAAACCCACCCATCGATATAGACGAATCCGACTTCATGCATTTTGCACCCCATTGATCGGCCATTACTGGGAGGCATCCTCTCAAGGCATCTCAAATTGATGCATGATTGGCGCAATTTTCAAATTGAATACATTCATGCATGTAAAAATAAATTGTGGTTTCAATGATAACACAATACAATATTGATCTTTAAAGCACACAGAAAACACCCGATATGGATTGTTAAAACACCCATTAGGAGCAGAAGCCCCCCCTCCCCAGTTATGGCTGACATGACATGGCTAGTCGGATTCACGTATACCTAAAATGGCGAAATTATACCCCAAAACCGTGGCACATACCCGTTTATCAACCTAATGTGAAAAATCCAGCAACTGAATGTGCAATCAACTACTAAGAGTAAACCTGGATCGCCCAGGCTCTCCCCATCCTTAAAAAAACACCTCCCTCCGTCCTCATATTTTGAGAAACCTTCGGAAGAGAAACAACTTTTTTTTTATGTGGCCTTACATGCATTGGCACGTTCAGAATAGATGCAGGGAGGGGAAATGTTCTGTGATTGTGCCTATGGTCTAATTGGAGTAATGAACTTTCAGTGTTAAATACACAGCAAAAAAAAAAAGACGTAAACTGGTGCGGAGTAAAATGGGTTGAGTTAAAAGTTTAGTTAATATTTACTCAACAGCAGAGTAAATGCTTCATTTTCTGTTACCTCTTCATTTGAGTAAAAACTGAACAACGCGCACCTGATACCGATTTTCCTATTTAACTCAAAAGTTGATTTGTTTTTACTCATTTGAGTGTAATTTATATAAATAAATCAAACTTGTTGGAACGTGCAAATCCAACGCCTCGTGCATGACCACGGTGAATCATGGCGGACGCTTTCGTATACGGGGAAAGTTAGTGGGGATTTTCGAAGGAAAATATGCGGGTAAGTAAGTTGTTCAACTTGTTTTCAGTGACAAAGTACTTGTTTGTTGAATCTGTTATTGTCATGTTTGAATTGATTTTGATGTACAGCTATACGGTATCTGACCCCACTACCGACCATGTGGGTGTTACAGTACAGCAATACAGATAAGCTTAACTTGAAAGCTTTCGGAGTTGGGAGACCAGGTTGGTAAACAATCTGTGTACAATCGATTTTAAGGGGGATATTGGCACATTTCCTATAGATTATAGGTCATTCGAGAGGCGGGAGGGAGCGCAAGTCCTTCTGACTGGTGAGTGCTGGAAGTCGACCCCCTCACCTAGGCTAGGGCCGTACAGCTGTACAACAAAATCAATTTAAACATGACAAGGACAGGTTCAACAAACATACACTGTCACTGAAATGAAAACAAGTTCCGCAAATTTTCCTTCGAACTCCGAAAATCCCCACCGTCCACTAACTCCATTATTGGGTGTAAATTCAACTCCACAAATGAGGTCGGATCACCTTTTCAACTCCATTACAAGGTTTAAATTTAACTCCAAAAACGAGGTGATCACCTTTTTAACTCCATTAAGAGGTTTTAATTTAACTCCATTAAGAGGTTTGAATTTAACTCCAAAAAACGAGGTGATCACCTTTTTAACTCATTAAAATGTTTAAATTTAACTCCAAAAACATTTTTAACTCTATTATTGGATTTAAATTTAACTCTACAAATTAGGTGATCATCTTTTTAACTCTATGGATAGGTTTAGATTTTTCACCAAGACAGAGTCAATTTTAAATCAATGTGTTTGGTATTTTTTTTACCCAATTGTGGTTGAGTAAGAGTTACTCAAAAACGAGGTGATCACCTTTTAAATACCATATTGAGTTAAATTTTACTCTTTTTAAATTTAATTTTTTTTAGAGTGTACCGACACATAAATTTTGAAGGAACTTTATAATAAAATTAATGAATCACTATAAATGAGGACTCTTGTGAGAATCAGAATAGGATATTGAAGTAGTAGAAATATACCTTTCAGAGAGAAACTAGGAGAATACCCATTTACACTTTGAGTTAATTATTTATATGAACAGATCAGTTCAGAATATCAAAATATGCCTTTCACAAAAACCTCAACATTTTGGAGAGAGTACAGGACAACAGAGACTTGGAGCAAGTCTAGATATTACTATAAACTTGTTCTATCAATAAATGTAAAAGTTTAGAAAAGCAGCGGGAAGAATCTTGGTCAGTCCCTTCAAATCACCTGATAAATGTATGTCACTTTGTTGTTTTCAGGGAACCTATGTAGTTTTCCGCTTTTTTCAACTCTGTACATGTACTTCCTATACATATTATTGACCTCGTACAAATACAAAGGATATTGTTTATAGACCATTGCCAGGAAATAATTGCGGGGGGGGGGGGACTATTGGGTATTCTGACAGGGTAACCAGCCAAATGCTAAAAAATGCATGACTTGGACAAGTCTTTAAACTTGAAGTGTAATATTAAGTATCAAATTGACCTGGTGCTCTGGAAGTCTCGCATTTGTATCAGATTTGGCTTTTCAGTCACTGATAATGTATCAAACCCAGAAAGAATGGTTGGATTTGGATTAATGGTTGTGGTGTTCAAATTGCTAATAGACTATTTTCCTATTCACGCTGAAAGTACCATATATCCCGGCACTTTTGCGCAATCGACCATTATTAATATATTGTGCGCACAAACGTCATATGCGCACAACGTAAAATATGGTCGGTTGCGCAAAAGTTCCCATATTTGCGGTACTTTCAAGATGCATTATGGGACAAACGAAAGTGTTCTTTTAAAATCCAGGATAAAAATGCTTCAAATCTTTTCAACTTACCAAATAGTTCTTCTTAAAAATGGAGTACATCTACATTTTTAATTATTCAAATATTTTTTTTTTGTATTAATCATTGCATCACATTTGTGTATGGTCTCAGTCTATATGAAAAAGGTATGACACTGAATAGGATATCAATTTAATCAGATACAGTAGTTTATGATCTCATATACTTATTTTATATTGGTCTCACATAGGGTCACCTTCAGAACCAGTAGTAGGCAGATGGTAACCCAAGCAAAATCATGAGTTACCCCCAGGGATATACAGGATTGCAAATATTTCACTCTCAGTCTATTCAGATAGTTCAATACACTTTATGCTTTATCACGCCATTTTCATGGTATTGCACTGACTTTACAAAAATCAGTGCATTATGCTGTCAATGTATACTTTTTGTTGTTGTCTGCGCACTGATCTGCAAATCAGGTATGTTATTTTTTTGTAATAAATTCAGTAGAAAAAAAAAAGCATTTCAACAAAGCGCACCAAGTAGAAGACGTATAAAATATATAACAGGTTTACTAATAGACCCTAAGCTGAAATTTCAGCAGGTCTAGGTTGTTAATATTTAATTCTGAGATCTCACAGAATAACATTTTTTATCAAATAGATTTTTGTAACTTACATAGAACAACAACAATAACAAAACAACAATACATATCTACAATGCAGGCATTTGTAAATTATACTGGGTGTAATAAAGTTCTTTGTACCCAGATGGAGTTGACTTTTTATATTGTCCAAATGATGTCAATAATTTAAATATACAGGTGAAACCATGGAAGAAATAAATCGGCTACAGATGGTGGAAACAATTCTTGCAAGAGCTACCATTAATATATGCAAATACTTGGATCCAGGGCAACTATTATTGATCATGCAAAGTGCACAAGCGTTTACACCAAATGAAGTACAACGAATCAACTGTAGAGGGATAAAGTCTGACCAATCAACTGAGGCACAAACCAACAAAATCATACGATGCATTTATGGATGCATTGCTTGAGATCGATCGCAAGGATATCAACAATTCAATCCAAGTTATTGAGAGAGAAGTTGGCTATACTAGGTATGGTTCTGGTTCAGGTATGTTCAAAACATAAATTAATTATCAAAGGTCCAAGGTAATAAGGGGTGATGGAAGAACACAATCCTCTGTCCATTTATCTGAAGCCTGAGGTTTTATTTACAGAGTTACATGATTCATAGTGTACATGCCATATTTTGTGAAAAAAACATACATGATTATTATGCCCAATTATGGAAACAAATCTTTTGAAATAGACAATAGAGATCTTCTGATTCTAGGCTTAGATTTCAACACTTCCGTCCAATATTGGTGTTGAGATAGGGTAGAAAATGTTGAAGACAAACAGTATACTCATGTCCATAAACGATAAGTTATTCGTCAACTAGAGTCAGGAGTGTTTTATGCATGTTGAGATGCCAGCACACATTATTTAAGAAGGACAATGTATCCCTTATATACTCTAAAACAAATCATTTTGTGTATTAATTGCAGTACCTATAATTCTAATTAACAGGTTTATCGGGGGACTCACCAGCAATATCATCAAGACTGCCATCAGCAAACGACTCAGCAGGTACCTCAGTGGGATCATCAGCAGGTTCTTCAGCTGTCCAGACAGACGCTGGGAGACAAATGAAGACAAAGAAAGTGATACATAATAAGACGGTGAAAAATATTTCTTCTAAATTCAATTTTTCTTCTAAGAATTCAAGAGCCCACTCAACAGGTCCTTTTGGAAATGCTACAGAAAGGTCATCAGCAGACCAATCAACAAGAGACAGACAGACAGAGATTATTCATGGTCCCTGGAGCATGACAAGGATATTTGGTCAACAGGAGGGACCTGCCCAGATTGGTTTTATAATGCACATGACACTCACTTCTGATGGGGATGTAGTTATAGCAGATCGTGGTGCATCACAGATTAAGACCTATAGTCTACAAATCTAGTATTGATACTAATATGAAACCATGGCAAATTGCTGTCAGTTCTGACAATAATTGCTTTATGACGGATTGGAGTAAACATATTTCAGTGTATGAATTAGAAGGTAAATACAAAGGCTCATGGGAATCATCTTGTCCAGATGCATCATCACCTGAACCAAAGCTGCTTGGCTTGGCAATAGATCATGCAGGTGATTTGCTACTGGGTGATATTGATAATAAGTACTTGTACAAGCACAGTCAGAATGGTGCCCATGTAGCCAGTATGAAAATAGGCATAGAACCCTGGTATATTGCTGTGACATCACAAGACACAATTGTCATAGCAGCAAACTGGGCACCTGGTCCGCAGGTAATAAGCAACACAGGCCAGGTGCTGCATAAACTAACGCATCCTGGGGATGAGTCTGAATGGTTCCCTTGGGATGTTCAGTGTCATGATGGTATAATATTCATTTATAATAGACTTCCTTCGGGTATATTGTGCTATAGCAAGTCTGGCATGTACCTTGGTCCAATGCCCATATCACCAATGCATCCTGTTAATGGACTTGCAATGACATCAGATAGTAGCACATTACTGGTTTGTGATAATAAGTCAGTCACGGTGTATACTACTCCTTCAATGCAGTAATACCATGATGTTGTTACATAGAACCAACTGTTTTCTTCAGAAGGCATGGGAACAGAATCATTACCACCCGATTACAAATCTCAAATCAAATTTCCTCTACGTATTAAGTACCTACATTTTAATTGCATCAAATATATGGTCCCAATAAAGGTAGATATTGAGGTGCAAGAATGCGTGAAAATGGATTTTGTGAAATGGGTTGGACTAAACTACGCCGAAAAAATAACGTTCCCCCCTGACATTATAGTTTCCTAAGCTACATAATAATTTTAAAACAACTGTGCAGCCAAAATGAGCAATAATTCTGCATAGACCATGTAGACAACTCATTCACAACAATTGACCGAATATTATTGGAGTTGTGGCCATTTGAAGACATAAATAACCGGATTCAGTAATAGTCACCTGACGAAAACATTTTCACTTTTCACTCTTGCAGTTTCAACTTGGGCCACCATAATTATATGGTCTAAAAATATTTGATGATTTTAGTGGAAAAGAGTGTCTTTTAAATGATGCCATGTGTACTAGTAAAAGATGAAATAAGCAGATGAGAATGTAGTAAAATTAGACATCAGCATTGTAGAGGTAAGATTTCTAAAAGCTTATGTCACCAAATACATAATATACGGTGCTTTGGAGTTGTGAATTTGAAGGTCCAAGTTCAGGAAGCTTATCATTAGGGCACCGGAAGTCACCATGTACTCAAATCGCAAACTGGATCACTATTGAGTGTTGTTACACCCTGTATTGTGCTACTCTATCTGTATCATTAAAAAATTATTGTCTCTGACAGAAGAATTATACCTTAGGTCTACCATTTTCAGCATGTGTCACTACAATGTTCGTGTAAGAAAACCCCAACTCCACATATTTTGTGTTTATTTGCCTATATAAGTCTAGTTAGAATGCAGAGTTTGGTTAATCTTTTATAGCAGAGGAAGCATGCTTTGGTAGGAATGTTTTAGTAGACTTAACTCAGTTTGACTGAAATGGTGGAGTTGGGCTGTTCTTGTACTGACGTATTTAATTGTCTGCTAAGGTTTCTGTCGAGACTGTTTTTTCATGTCGACGTGTCGCAATAATTTGTTGTTGACGTCGACAAACGTGTCGACATAAAGTTGTTACCAAAGAATTATTTTTTGAAGGAAAA
>JXSR01S075522.1:56130-69890 GCA_000969725.1 Ophiothrix spiculata | reverse complement strand
CCTTTATCTGATTGTGATGTTTTTGACTTGCTATATAGTGGAGGTGAAATTATGTCTTTATTTTTGTTTGGATTTGTTCAATTAAAGTTTGCATTTGTTTATAACTCTATAGATTTTGCATCAAAAACGCCAAAGATTTGTAACTTCATAGAAGAAATATGTTCTATAACAGTAACACAAAGATGAGAATATGACTTGAAATATAGGTACATTCGAATAAAAATGTATAGGATAAACTTTTGCTCGAAATTTGAGTGCTTTGAAGAATTCTGATTTTCTTTCAATTTAAATAATTATGCAGGAGTTATTCCAGCAAACGGTCAGTCGTGAAAGATGATAACTGTCTTCGTATATGATAGTGAATGGTCAAGTAAAATGCACGTGGTCTGATATATAATTGTCAATATAATAGTTTGACCGGACAGCCATATCGAGTAACGACACATTACAGCTGAAATAATGCATGCAAACATAATTAATATAGGGTTTTGATTGTCATTAATGTTATAGCTTGAGGTTATATAGATTTATTGTGAAAACTCGTCCAAAAGAAATGACTATATAATACCACAAATTGTTATGTTGTACATACTGTGGGCCTATAATGTGTTGTCTTCAGTAGCCGAGGTTTCTGTCGACAGGCCTTATGTCGACATAAATGTCGACATAAAGTATATGTCGACATGAAATCTCATTTGTCCAAAAACTGGGCAAGTAAAATGTCATAAAAATTTACGTTTAATTGTCAAGTTATCGCTGTTTATTGGCAGTTGAGTTCTAACAATCTCGACAGAAACCTTAGATACGCGTTGTGCAGAGATACGACCCGTTTTTTCTTCATTAACGAAAAACACAAGACTTGTAACAGTGATAAAATTGAGCAGTTACTTCTGTTTTCAACAAGTCATGGATGATTATTTGGTGAATTAAAGTAATTTCTGGGTGAAAAGTCTCAAGAAAACGCTACTGTGGAGTAGCCGGGGGCTTTACACGTGTAATGGCTTTAGTTAAGCGTAAATATCTAATGAACGTACTCACAATTTATGCAGCTGCGTTATACTAAAATATTGCCATACTTAATTCACGAGGTAACATACCCAATGTTATGAATCAAAGTTATGTAAAAATATTGCTACTGGAAAGCTTACGTATGTTGTTTTAAGAGATCAGTCAGGAAAAACAAAATGACTATTATGTTATTACTGTATTAATCTTATAATTGAGCGATAATATCGAGATGAAATTTGTCACCGTTAAGCAATATTTGTTTTACTGCAGAAATCTTCCCAATTAATCCCCATTTTAAGGTGAAACTTGCTGCATCAGTTTAATAGTAAAGCAATAAGAGATAGCTATGTGCTTGAAGACAAGCGCTGTTAGAAGTTACACGTCTATAACTGTGTGTAAGGAGGCTGTTAGAGTTGACAGGCGAATAAATCCTATTATAAATACTCCTCTGGTTAAAATGTACGTCACACATCTCTCGCGCAGACGAGCTTAGAAAAATAACAGAAGATCGTTATTAGACTATGCTTAGCCTTATATTACCGTTATTTATTGCGATTATGAGTTCTTGTTGAGGGGAGAAAATATCGAAATTTGCGAGCAATCATTGTTGATTCAGATGGAAGGAGTGTTATATGCCTTCAAGTGGCACATTAAATGAGCATATCGAAAACAGATGCCTGTCATCATTATTAGGTTAAGCAAGATACGGCGGGCACGTATGCTTCACGTACTCGCTAGCTTACGGTGAGAAAACTAGAATGCCAATTAATTGAATGTATTGTAAATTGTGGTATTTAGTGATTCACCAAGTACCTGACTAATCATCATAGCTGCTCGATGGATTCAGGTATCTTCAGGAAATTTGGTAATCTAAAAATGGGTCAATGCGATGTTGGATTGTGCTACATATCAGAATTCGTGTTTGACGATGAATCTATTCAACGACGAAACCTTCTAAAATATGCATATTTTTAATTAAATAAGCGCATTTATATTGTTGAGAAAATTGGATGAATTTTAAACAGATTGTAATACAGACCTTTTTTCCATTTTTTATCTAAAACTGAACAAGTAACACTGCTTAACTGGTAAACTGAACAATCTGAGTTGTCTAAATTTTGGATCATTAATCAAAGAGGATTGGAATTGTTTCTAGGAAATTACAAAGTTTTGGCCATAAAAAATGACCATATATCAATTCTAAACTCAGAAAATCTATATAATAAAACAAACATAAACATATGCGTTGGTTGAGCATTTTAGGCATTTTGTATGCAAGCTTCCCTAATACAGGTTGTATCAATAAACATTGTGCATGGAAACGGCGCTGATTTTCTGAGAAGTTGGGCACAACAGCTACTCGAAAATTATATCATTCTAAAGCCTATAGTTCTGTTCATCATCGCTAAAAATATCAAGAAAATTCATCTATGCAAACTGGAGATATCGTTAATTTTGTCAGAATGTATCATTTTCCTTCTGCACAATGGGAGGCCTGTTATCAAAGGGTGTGAAAAGGGCTAATATGAAAACGACGCTTGAGAAATTTACTGTGAATGACCTCTTTGCTGTTTAGTCAAAGAGAACCAAACAAGGTGTATCAACAGAAAAGGGAGACAGATAGAAGGATGTGCAGGATACTAATAACCAGAAAAAGGACTTAAAAATGAAGAAACAAACACTACCCTGACTTTACGAACTGCCAGAAAATAGCAAATAATCAAAAACAATACTTAGAAATTAATCAAATAATTAAAAACAATACTAAAAACACTAATAACACAAAATCATGACAGATTTATGTTATTATGATTATTAAGACACAACATTATTTTGTGACTTTAGAATTTTTAGAAGCAATGTAAGCGACCAAATTTATCTAAAGATATTTTATTTTGAAGATTTCTTCGATATTTTTCCTTGTTTGTGCGCAATTTCCATTAATTTTAACTCTAGTAATGGACTAACTGTGTTTGATCTGAATTAAGACATAAGACGACTATCTGTTTAATTTGTCTGGTTACATTTATGTGAAAAGGATTATCATTTACTTTGTTAGATTGGGTTTTCAGTTTTCACACCAGCTTTATCTCAGTGCTTGTAAATAATGAAATATTAGACAATTTTACCAATATAACCTTGTTTTACAATCTTTATCTTTATTTTTCAAAAAAAATCATATGTAAACATGGTAAATAATTTGGAGAAAATGAAAAAAAAAACAGAGCGAAAGAGAAAAAATAAACATATATTCAGAGTATCTTTATATGATTACTTTTGGAAGATATTGACAAAACATTTCACTTTGATGTGAACATAAAAACAGGATTCCCATTGTGCAAGAGGAAAATGACACAAGCAGATAAAATCTACGACATATCTGATTTGCATCGATGGATATTCTTTGTATTTTCAATGATGTTGAATAGAACTATATGGGCTTTATATATAAGTTTTGAGTAGCTGGTGTGCCCAACCTCTAAGAAAATCAGTGCCGTTTCCATGCACAATGGATTGCAGTTAGGTGTGTTTGAAAAATTGTAAAACATTATTTCTACCTAACACAACATTCATGAAGCTTATAATCTATAGCGCATACATGATTCTAGTAAAACACATGTCTTGTGTTTCCACATCATTTGTTTAATGTCGCTATTCTTTATTGTTTAGTGTTAAAATCAGACCAATCAATTATTATTTTTTACGCATTTTACGATATATGTGTTTTTATTTGCAACATGAATGTTCACCTGAACATTGTGAACGCAATATACTATGACTTTATAAGTTTTAAAAAGCATTAACTATGTATGATGTATAGGCTTGTGTAGTCTACACCTTAACAAAAGGGTTCAGCTCATTAGAGAACAATGAACAGGCAAAAATTCATGTTCTGATTTTGATTAATTGTCATCGTTGTCGTTAAAACCATACAGCCTGGCTGTCGTTTAAAATGTTGCCTTTGTCGAAAACTTTCCCGGTGTTTAATGAGCTTAATGTTGATTTCAAAATTTTCAGTCGCTTGATGCGATCACCATAATCACATGTGCACTAGTTTCTATGTTAGATTGCGATCTGCGAGATCCAGAAATGCAGGTGCGGGTTAATAGAAATTGAAGGCCTGAGATTCACAGAAATAGAAACAAATCTGGCAAATTTTGATGAATTCTTCAGCACACACAGGAATTCTCGACAGAGACTGAGCAAGTTCAAATCCGAAGTGTATTATCATAATTATTGCAACACATAAAACAACTATCAAAGAAATATCACAAATTGTCCTGCCAATATAAGTCGAAATTTGACAATAGAATAGACTATATTTAACGTATTCCAAACTTTCAAGTCAGGTTAAGCTGCAGTTATTGACTCCAATGAAAAAATATCACTATTTTATGTTTTTGGACGATTTAGTTACTAAAATCTGATGTTATGCAGTATGATAAATTTGAACCAATCCACCATCAGCTAACATAAACTGACATCCACCGATGGAAATTTACAAACATATCGTAATACCATGATCAGTTATTCTCGAAACTATGGTTAATATACATATATATCAAGAATTCTCGATATATTTTAGATGATTTTACCATGAAGCAGCTATATCATGCTGGATACTGTTTACATATAACGCCTTATATCAACACTGTCTCCTTAATTCCTATCTGTGCTCATTTTATCGACCGCTCCTGACATAATTAAACCCAAAATACCATTTTGATACAGTTAAGTTTGTTCATCTGTGCATCATACTCAGTTATCCATTTTAATAAGTCTATGTAGTAATTAAGGTGGCAATCTTACACGTGGTTTGGAATTGAACCAAGATTTGTTGTTGCAGTTGCGTCTTCACACCGCATTCATATCTGGCATGAGATAAGTGATTATACTTGTAAATAACATATTTATAGTTATCAATTTAACCTAATGATATAGATATTTAGTAACTCAATCTGTTTTCAAATTCACATTTAAATGTATTTTAAGCGTATAGAAATCTCAGCTCTTTAAAATATTTAAAAGATAATGATTTCAGGTATATAGTTTTAAAGTCGACAGCGTGTTATCTATACTAAAAGAGAAAATTCAGGTTTTACATTTATGAAATCGACCGCGTGTGTACTATCTACTGTAAAATTTCAAGTTTTGTGAATTAAGTTTGAAAGTCGATTGCTTGTCATCTATGTTGTGAAAATAATGAATTTTATGTTTTGTACTTTTTATATCAACCGTATGTTATCTACTAAAGATGGAAATTCATTTGTGTTGCTATTTTAAAAAACGAGCATTATACTGAATATTAAAAACAAATAATATTTTCAAATTTCATAAAAATTCCGTGCTATCCACTGAAGATGAAAAACGTTTTTTTAGATTTGAAACCGATTATAAAAAAGAAAATCTGTTTTGTAGCGTTGAAATCGACTATGTGATAACTTCTGAAGATCAAAAATAATTTGTAATTTTTTTTTTGTAGCGTTGAAATCGACTATGTGATATCTTCTGAAGATTAAAATTAGTTTGTAAAGTTTTTTTTTGTAGCGTTGAAATCGACTATGTGATATCTTCTGAAGATCAAAACTAATTTGTAAAGGGTTTTTTTTTGTAGCGTTGAAATCGACTATGTGATATCTTCTGAAGATTAAAATTAGTTTGTAAAGGTTTTTTTGTAGCGTTGAAATCGGCTATGTGATATCTTCTGAAGATTAAAATTAGTTTGTAAAGGTTTTTTTTTTGTAGTGTTGAAATCGACTATGTGATATCTTCTGAAGATCAAAAATAATTTGTAAAGGTTTTTTTTGTAGTGTTGAAATCGACTATAATAATATATGTGATATCTTTTAAAGATCAAAATAAAGTTTTGAAATCGCTTGCGTGCTATCTAATGAAGATAAGGATTACATTTTTATTATTTTGTAATTTGCAATTAATCACATGCTATGTAATGAAGACGGTGATTTTTTTTTGCAGTTTTGAAATCGATTGCTGCTATGTACCTCAGCGATGTAAGGTGTTCCTTTGTGTTTTGTCCAACCATGTGCATGTCATGTACTTCTTATCAAAACATGTAGCTGTTTTGTAGCCTGAATCTCAACATTCGATTACGAAGCTAAGACAAAAGCATTGATTAGACAGTTATCACTGATCATGATATGTACTGACACGACTACAATATAATCCTAAATGGCTGCTTATGTAATTGAATTACCAACATGCAACTATGTATGAAATTACAGGAATCTAAACACGCCATGTTGATTCCAGCAATCGCAAGCCCACAGGGCTTGTATTCATGCCATATTCATGTTTCCAAACCATGTCGAATATAGGACATACACCACTGCTCTTTTCAGCTGCTACAAATTCGTTTTTAATACAGCCAAATATGCCATAATTGTTTCAGATTGAAGTCCACTAGGACCATTAATCTATTGTAATATGATATATTGTACAACACATGTCTTGTGTTTCCACATCATTTGTTTAATGTCGCCATTTGTTTAGTGATAAAATCAGACCTCCACTCCATCGCTTTGAATTACTGTCAATACGGCGTGATTGGGCATGTCGTACGGGAAAGAACTGGGCAAGCTTCACACTCGGGACGCCTTAACTCCAACTCAACTTGCCTCGAGTCACTTGAGTATTGAGTAAAATCATATCATGTCCATGAAGTGCCTTCATTTGCTTCTTTAACTGTAAAATGGTGGTGATGATTTGATTAAAATCACTTCAGCTGTGCTTGCAGGGTTCAAATGTCTTGGGAAATGGGGACGCCACCGTCAGGTAACAATGGTATCTACTACTGATAACTACTATTTATCTATATCTGCATTACTATGAACTAGGTTACTACCTTACATTACCTGCTTTTAGATTTTAAATTTTGTTATATTTGTTTGAAATGCTTTGAGGGTAAAATTTAAAAGTACATTTAGGATTTGAAAACTTTAATTCCACATAGATATTTCGAAAAAGTTTACGCCATAACTATAATAGATTTATTTAAAATTGTATCTTCTTAATATATATATCAGATATCCATTCAATTGAATTTGGTTTCTTTAAATTACCTTTGCATGATGAATGATTGTTAAATAGACACATATAAAATCTTTGTATGATATAGTTTGAGCAGACCCTGTCTGAAACATCTAAATAAACTAAGAAAGCACATTAAAATCTGATAGAAATTTAATTTCCCTTTTGATATAAGTGTTATTGAAAAGCCACATAATCATGAACAGCAAAACTAAGATTTGTTCTATATTGTGAAAAGAATCATGTTGTTCTTGTTTTTGATTCAATCTATCAAAGGAAATTACAAAGTTTTGGTCATAAAAATTGGCCATTAAAGCCTATAGTTCTGTTCATCCTGGGACCATAATGGTCCCAGGTTCATCATCGCTGAAAATATCAAGAAAATTCATCGATGCAAACTAGAGATATTGTTGATTTTGTCAGTTTGTATCATTTTCCTTCTACACAATGAGAGGCCTGTTATTAAAGGGCGTGAAAAGGGCTAATATGAAATCGACGCTTGAGAAGTTTACTGTGAATGACCTCTTTACTGTTTAGTCAAAGAGAACCGAGCAAGGTGTATCAACAGAAAAAGGAGACAGATAGAAGGATGTGCAGGATACTAATAACCAGAAAAGGGACTTAAAATGAATAAACAAACACTAGCCTGACTTTTAGATTTGCCAGAAAATAACAAATAATCAAAAACAATACTTAGACAATAATCTTGAAAACATAACAAAAATATCAAACCAAAATATCTGTTCAAATATATTTTCATTGCCAGAATGCAAACCTTGCAGTGATCTTTCCCACAGCAATAACCGTTTTTAAATGACCATTACATTGAATGTGGATATGGTAAAGGCTATCTTGCGCAAACCAAAGTGACAGCCCATTTGTAAAAGCTGTGGAGACCCCTGGAGCAAGATAAGATGGGTAAAAGCACCGAGACGTAAAGACAAGGGGCAAATTATTGTGGTACGTAGTGAAAGTGCGTCCTGTATCGAGGTGCTTGCGTCTCCTTTGTGGATGCAATTTACCCTATGGGTGATGACACGTGTCTTAAGGGTTGAATCTTAAGACCCATCAGGCATTTTGTTATGATTCCAACTGACTCATATGTATTGCCTATGTAATATATTTGTATAAGTCGTGTGCCCATTACCCTGGTATCAACGCTTGATAGATTCTCTCTTTCAATTTTGATTTTATTTCAATGATTGTCGATGAACACGTCAAAAATTAATTGAATATAAAAACACATTAGTTATAGATTTTATGAAAACCTACAAAAAAGGAAATTAATTTTTAATTATAATTTAGCACGTTGTTTTGTTATTTTGATCCCGCTTGAGGTTTAAGCACCATCTGATTGGATGCATCTCAAGACATGTCTTGATTAGGATGCATCGTAAGACATGTCTTGATTAGGGTGTATCGTGAGATATGTCTTGATTAAGATGCATCGTAAGACATGTCTTGATTAGGATGCATCGTAAGACATGTCTTGATTAGGGTGTATCAAAAGATATGTCTTGATTCAGGGGCGTCAGAAGGAGAATAAAAGTGGTGCGGCCACTGGTAAAAGTGGTGCGGCCTGTAACCCATTAGTTATCAAAAATAAGTAAACAACTAAGCCGCAGAAGAAAGTAGTTACTAAAAACGAATATATACAGTACTATTTTATGGTTAATGACGCTAGGACCATAATAAAACACATTAATTTAATTTCAATTAACCAATTTTTATTTTTTCTGGCTGAAAGTGGTGCGGCCAAAGCCCACATGGCCCACCGCTCCTGATAACGTTAAAGGTGACGAGTTCTACACACAAATCCCGAGATTGGAGCATCAAGGAGGCGGTTCTATTATGATAGCTCCCTGAAGATGAATCATAACACGACAGTCAAGTCAATCAAATGCCAATCAAATCATAACAGCTTTTTAATATTCTTTTATTAGTTTTCCAGTCATCTTGATATCATAACTTGGTTTCTTCATCAACTTCAATATGAAACAGTCTAAATTGGCATATGATTGAAATAATAAATGCATTAGCGGGTTGTTTTTGATGTTTATTTACTCAATAAAAAGCATTACAAGATATCATTGAATGCTGGCCAAACCTAAATATGACCTAATTTCCGTTGATAAAGATGCCTCCAAGTGCATATCAGTATCATATTCCATCAATGTTTACTTTAAAAGAAAAACGCAGTGTATTTGTAAAGAAAACAAGGAAGATTTTGCGATGAAATATTCACTTTGGCCAGGAAATCAGTTGGTGTCTTTATGTGTTATTTAAGACAACTTATACTTTAACGTTTCCTTACAAGAAACCAGGCATAAGTGAATTGAGAGAAAGATAGGAAGTTAATACAAAGACAAGTTGCTGTTGCAGAGATAGGGATTAAAAGATTTTAAGAAATTAGCATCAACATTATATAATCTCGCCATTGTGCACTTGGCTTATATAATTTCGCCATTGTGCACGGGACTTTATACAAAAAATAGAGGAAATGTTTTTGCAGTTTCATTTCTAGTTTTGACTATAGCGAATTGCTTGTCATTGTTCTGTAACATCAAGATGATACTGGGATATTTCCCGGAGATATTTTCATTCTCAAAAAAATATTATAAAAATTCACAAGATTTTGTCATTATAAAACAATATATCTGTATCATAATCAATGCTTGCAGGTCTACACGGACATCGATTCATCCGTAAGATTTAGAGTAAATACACCAATATTTTTCGGTGATCATTTTGACGGAGACTCATAAATAGACTAATTCAAGTTGAATTGCCATCATGATGACTCTCATTTGATAACATATTACCCCACCATTTATGATATAATATCATCGCCAGAGGGCAAATTACCCCAAATTATCTACTAATTGGCCTTTTCCAATATAGTACGGGAGAAAAGGAGGAAAAATCACCATTTTGATCGAGACTGACATAGGGTGTTCATTTATTTTGTTGATTGCTTCGTTCAACTGCACTTTTTCCTTTTCCCAATCGGTAATAAATTTCCTAAGCAATTTAAAAGCTTTCTATAAAACAATAAGTGAATCGGAAATAGATAAAGACCAGTTTAACTAGTTGGTTTCATTTGAAGTTTTTAAGCTGTCGACTTTGAAGGAATATATTAGTCAAAGAAGCTGGTTGCATGTCGGGCACCAGACAATTGGGCCATTAGATTTGTTTGAGTTTGCGTTTAAAGTGCATGATAGCCCTTTGAATCTCTCCATTTATAACACCCAAGAAACGGAGAGCGCCAAAATGACCTCTCTACATCGTCTGCGAGAGAGTGAGCGATGTCCTGCAGAATTACTCTCGGCTTTTTGAAGACAGATATCTATTGCAAATGCCTCAAGGCGTACGATTGCGTGAATCTCTAAAGTACTCTGTAAATAAACTGTTTTGAAGCAAATTTAGAGCACTTAGCACTATACTAGGAACCTCTCTCATATCGTTTTCCTTTCAAAATAAACCCAGCCCCGCTATGTGGAACGAGTTGAGTATGAGCAAGATTTAACGTAGTCTACTGAAGCAAAGTTTGATATACACACACGGGATTAAACCCGAAGTCTTTTAATGTAGATAAAAGGACACAAATTTACGTGTTTATCTCTAAATCGAGTTCTGTATCTTGACGATATTGCTAAATTGCTCTGCTAATTCCCCGTATTTAAGAGTAAAAGTCTTTTCGTGTAAAGCCCTCAGGAAGGTGGTAAAATGATGCATTACCGTGTATACGAAGCTTTCAGGATGAGCTTTACAAAGATTACCTGCAGCAATGCAATGTTGAAACAAGTGAAGCACTCTGTCTATAGACTCACGTCACCATGCAACTAGCATTGTCAACTAGTAGAGACAAAAATCCATTAATTGACATAAATTTAAACAATCGTTTAAACCACTGAATACGAATTAGCATCGATAGCATTTCATTTATAATATTATGATACGCTGATTTGAAATATGATCAAAGTTTTAAACAGAGGTGTTTACGGTAAGCATCAAATCATCCCGTCAATTCATTGCAGAAACCAAGTATTCAAATCTGCAATATGCAGAGTTTTGTACGGCAAAACATCCAATCATCCCATCAATTCATTGCAGAAACCAAGTATTCAAATCTGCAATATGCAGAGTTGTATATGGCAAAACATCCAATAATCATCCCGTCAATTCATTGCAGAATTCAAGTATTCAAATCTGCAATATGCTGAGGTGTGTACGGCAAAGCGTCCAATCATCCCTTCAATGCATTGCAGAAACCAAGTATTCAAATCTGTAATATGCAGAGTTGTGTACGGCAAAACATCCAATCATCCCATCAATTCATTGCAGAAACCAAGTATTCAAATCTACAATATGCAGAGTTGTATGCGGCAAAACATCCAATAATCATCCCGTCAATTCATAGCAGAAACCAAGTATTCAAATCTACAATATGCAGAGTTTGGTACGGCAAAACAGCCAATCATCCCGTCAATTCATGGCAGAAACCACGTATTCAAATCAGCAATACGCTGAATGTGTACAGCACTCGAGGCATCCAATCATCCCGTCAATTCATTGCAAAAAACAAGTATTCAAATCTGCAATATGCAGAGTTGTGTACGGCAAAACATCCAATCATCCCGTCCATTCATTGCAAAAACCAAGTATTCAAATCTGCAATATGCTGAGGTGTGTACGGCAAAGCATCCAATCATCCCGTCAATTCATTACAGAAACCAAGTGTTCAAATCTGCAATATGTTGAGTTGTGTACGGCAAAACATCCAATCATCCCGTCAATTCATTGCAGAAACCACGTATTCAAATCTGCAATATGCAGAGTTGTGTACGGCAAAACATCCAATCATCCCGTCAATTCATTGCAGAAACCAAGTATTCAAATCTGCAATACACAGTTGTGTACGGCAAACATCCAATCATCCCCTCAATTCATAGCAGAAACCACGTATTCAAATCTGCAATATGCTGGGTTGTGTATGGCAAAACATCCAATCATCCCGTCAATTCATTGCAGAAACCACGTATTCAAATCTGCAATATGCTGAGTTGTGTACGACAAGACATCCAATCATCCCGTCAATTCATTGCAGAAACCACGTATTCAAATCTGCAATATGCTGAGTTGTGTACGGCAAAACATCCAATCATCCCGTCAATTCATTACAGAAACCAAGAATTCAAATCTGCAATATGCTGAGTTGTATGCGGCAAAACATCCAATCATCCCGTCAATTCATTACAGAAACCAAGTATTCAAATCTGAAATATGCTGAGTTGTGTACGGCAAAGCATCCAATCATCCCGTCAATTCATTACAGAAACCAAGTATTCAAATCTGCAATATGCTGAGTTGTATGCGGCAAAACATCCAATAATCATCCCGTCAATTCATTACAGAAACCAAGCATTCAAATCTGCAATATGCTGAGTTGTGTACGGCAAAACATCCAATCATCCCATCAATTCATTGCAGAAACCAAGTATTCAAATCTGCAATATGCTGAGGTGTGTACGGCATCCAGTTCAGATGATTCTTGCTCTTGCTCTTAATGATAACAGCTTTAATTTGGAACTTATTAATAACTACTTACTGTACCGTACAATACTATACATTTTAAACGGTTTTAAATGTTAAACCCGCAGATTGTAATGGCCGGGTTTGGCATAAATTGTTAATTTTTGGCAAAAAAATTCGTATTTTTACTCCACAATTTTGTGGAAAAGAGAATGTTAACTTTTTCCTTTGTGGAAAAAAGTCAAGAAGGGGTTTCTCAAAGTTTTTATATTTACCTAGAACTTGGAATATTGTCAAAATGGGTCAAAATTGCAATTGATTTGGGACCACGGTGATAGTTTCGACCCATTTTTGTCTTTTGTCATTTTGTTAAAGAAGATAGGCTACAAAAAGAGAGTTTTAATTAAACTTTCTAGATCAGGGTAAAATACGTTTGTTTTTTCCCTTTCTCTAAATTGTTTTAGGTTTCATTAAAGCAATTGTTAAAATGAAGCGCCCCTGTCACAAATGATTTTTTGTTTTGGTAGATATTAAGATACCCTCTGAACGATTTGGTTTAAATATGCTTACTTTGTTGAATTAAATTCGAGATACCGAATTAAATTCGCGTGTATTAGTATAGGATAGAACGCATATGCTTTTCACCCATTTTCTGTGACATAACAAGTTTTTGACAAAATAGACTTGGAAACGCTTTTAGATAGCCACATTCCTTCATTTTAGGCCGTTTTTAATCGAAATCATTTCTGAACAAAATCTTACAGTATTGCTTTGAGTGTTAATAAAGTTTAGCTACACTGCAGATCAAAAGATTACTTAATTGTCACAATATATGTTTATCCAAATATAAGTGATTGATGGGTCTCCTGCCTAAATACAGTATCAGTATTGATATTGATAGTATTATTTGCATCAATTAATAAAGAAAAATCTAATCATGAATTATTGGATACATTATTCAATGAAAATATTTCTTAAGTTTAATTATATCTGATTAATTATCGATTAATGTTTCAATATGTTTGCACATTATTTTAAAATCCATTTAGTTCCTTTATCATGAGTAACACAAGCGTCAAATTGGAAAATTATACATAAAAAGATGTTAATATGATATCTCGTTCCGTAGTATGTTATCAATGAATGTATTTTACCTATGTCAATTTCCACAC
>JXSR01S075522.1:1884-19977 GCA_000969725.1 Ophiothrix spiculata | reverse complement strand
TACAGTGTATTTATTCTTGCTTTGCTTTTAGCTCGAACCTGACAGGTTAATTCTGACCTTGATCCTTGTTTTGGGTCGTACCAGTTTACATTACTAAGTTACCCTACCATCACACCCAGCTTGGCCCCAACTGGCCAGGGTTAGTGTGCCCTTGATGGGCCAATCTCTAAATCTTGCTCGTGCTTCAAAATTACACTACTGATATAGTTTTAATTTAAAAATTGCTAGTCTTTAAACAACTCGTTTCTTCTTCCTAAATATGAGGATGGAAAGCATATACCCTCTGTTCTTTCAAATAATATTGTCTCTATGACTGAAATCAATTGAATACCAGAATGCAAGACTGACCCAAGTACACTTTTTTTTCAAAAAAAATAGTTATACAGGTTACACTAAGGAGAGTGTGTGAAGGACTAAAATGAATCCGCATGCACCGCAAGTGCCCCCAAAAGTCCTATATATATAATTTATATGTATTCAAAAGTTGTCAGAATCCATGGACTTGGGTCAGTTTTGCATATTGTTTTATTGAATGTATATGTGCTTTATGTATTCAATTTTATGTAAAAAGGGGAGTGAGATCCATCTTTGATCTAATATTTGTGCAGTAATGCATACATGCATCATTTTGAAATGAGACTAACTATTTTCAATTTGTACATATTTCTAAGTAGACAGAACCTATACACCTAACACAAATAATCTTCCAATTTCAAGAGATATTTGGGCCGAGAACATGGTTTTGACTATTTATGATGAATGCAAGACTGACCCAAGTCCACTGTCTAAAATCACCCCTGCAAAGCATTGCTATTGCTTTCATAATTATGGCAATGACGAGTCAAATTGACATACCGTAACTGAAGCATCAGCCATACAGTGAAGTGGTTTTTTTTTTCGTTTTTCTTAAAAAACTACTTCAGTGTACTCTTGCATTCCGATATTCAATTAGAACCCCGGTCTACCGAATAATTGTACACTCTTTAGACTTCCTCAACAATAATTATTCTTAAAATTGTTCACGAGGAACGATCGTTAAATTAGTATAATATTGGTACCAATTACTGAGCAAAACGATTTCAGTTTTTGTCTTCAGGTTTCATTTTGCCAAATACTGTTAATCATCAAATTGACCTGAGATATTGTATAAGGCCATTTTCACGAAAAAGTGGACATGAGAAAAATATTGAAAAAAGGATGTAACTATTCAATGAAAATGCTACCACCATATATATATATATTTGTTATCAAAAGAAAGCTATTTTGAAGCTCTTTAAAATAAACCTAATTTTGAAAAGACTGAACAAAGATGTCTATGAAATTTCTTTAAAAAACTTAATTTTTGGTCAAATTTCTTGATTTTCATAATGAAAAGTAATAATTTTTTATTTAATTTTCAACCCATTCTTGATTGTTTACTTGGGTGTTATTGTTCTAAATGGCTTAAATAAGGATCAAATTTACACATGAGGTTGTATTTTTTGTTAATCCTGACCAGGCTTTACGGTTCAGTGCACCCAAAAATCAGCGGACAAATTGTCCTTCCGTAACCGTCCTTCCGTAACCATGATCCCTTCGCATTTTGCATTGTTAAAACATAACCGTAGGGAATATTTTAAAGTGGAATGTGGCAAACTATGCAGAAACACCAAGAAATGCATTCAGTAACTTTGAAATAAAATTTCTTCATAAATTTCATAAAAATTTTTAAAAATGTATTCAAGGTGAAAAACCATGTCCGTTTTGCTATCCTTCCGTAACCGACCCCATTAATATGCATATTTTGCGACAGAGAAATTTTTATGAAAAAATTCCTGTTGAGTATGAATGCCTTCAGGTATACTCAACTAAATATGGAATTAGTTTTATTTTATCCAATTCAATTTTGGCAATGTATGTGTTTGAAATACAGAAAAATTATGTGATTGTCCTTCCGTAACCGTGAAAATGCCCATAAAGAACTCTTTATGTAAGTTCATCATTATCTTCTCATTAAAAAATAACCAAAATTGAAACAGTAAAGTTAATGCATCTTTAAAAAATGGTATATAAATATTTGATCAAATTTACGATTTTTTTGTTATAGAATTTTAAAATACTTGATTTTTTTTTTAGTATTGGCAAATACTTATGATGATAATAAAATGATTAAGCATGGATAGTTTTATCACTACAAATTCAGAAAGGCGTTTTATCTCTCGAACTGTTAAGAGAGCACCTGGATAAGCAAGCACAAAGCTTATGAATAGTAACATGTATTGATATTACCATTGATAATGGCAATGATAATGCCATAAAACCAATTTCTTTATTTTATAACTACTATAGTTCTTATTATCTTTAAACAATAAACATTTTTTATCTCATCATTCAAAATAAATCTGACAATATGTCTGAAATTTGAATTTTACAGCCATTTTGGTTGAAATTCTATAGTGTTGCAGTCTACATTTTGGAAGCTTGCAAGATATTTTGACCTTGACTTTGGGCATAGTCCAAGTTTGGTCCATGTAGAGTCAAGGGTTCACAAATTATGGCAGTGATCTTGAAGTGACCTCTGATGACCTTGCATTGACTGTTTGTAAAATTTTGGAATCAGACCTTGAAATGACATTTTGACCTTGACTGACCTTCACCTCGGACCGAGGTTAATTTCATTGTCCAAGTTTGATACAAAAATGGATAGCTTCAGCCCATATTTAGCTCAGAGCATGATAATGGTCAATATTGGGTCAAAGGTGCACAAATCACGGCAGTGACCTTGAAATGACCTCGGATAACCTCAGGACGAATTTTTAAACATTTTTGGTACTTTGACCTTAAATGTCATTTTGACCTTGACTGACACTGACCACCCCACTCCACCCCACCCAAAAAAGTTACAAAGCACAAGTTCAATCCAAGACCCTTGATGTCACCAAGTTTCTTTAATGTAGTCCTAAGATATTCACAAACGGCCCGATGCGTTTTCCTATACATTTATATATAAAAGATGTTCAACCTGTGATTTTAATCAATTTCTTTAAAAATATCTTTTGATAAAATTATTACACTTTTTAATGAAATTCATTTGTTATTTTATCAAAATAATACATTGCTCATCATATGCAGGGAAACTTTCGGAATTAGTCGATTTCTTAGATATTTCTTTGTTTTATCTCACCCAGCTATATTTAAGCTGTCTATTTTTTTTTTAAATCTGTAACTCCGCTTATTTAAATGCGATTTCAACCAAAATGGGCTCAAAATGTGTGTTAACCAAGTCTACACAATTCCTGAATGCCTGACACATGAAGTTAAATATCTCCAATTCTTTCCACATTTTCACCTCATAAATCCACCACTTAATAATTCTGCTTCATATTATTTGTGGAATTGACAAATATTTGATATAATCATAAGTCATGAATTGGTCAGAAAAAGTGTAACATACCACTAAATGAGAAAAACATCACCAATCTGAATATTTCTCAACACAGGTTTAAATATGGACATTTTAACACTATAAAAGTATACATTTTTAAAAGCTCATACTACAAGGATACCAAATATACAATGATAATGACATTATACAGGGTGTGCGACAATTATACAGGGTGTACTAAAAATGTGTTTATTTACTCTCTTTATAGATCTCTTTTATTCTACACAACCATCAACATAAAACATAACAGGTATGGATTTATATTGATAAAAGACAGGGCTGTCAATAAGAAAATAAGGCTTTTCACTTAATATCTATACGGTAACATATACAGGGTGGTTCAAAAGGAATGTATGCCTCAATGGGCTATTTGGTGAGTACTTTTTATGTCTTAGCAACAGTTAGCAATGACAAGTTACATTCAAAAGTCTGCTTACTATGGACATTATACTGCATTTCTGGTATACAGGGTGATCAAACATGCATTATCTCTCAATAATTAACCTGATCCGATAGACGTTGGTTTATTTGTTACTGTTAATCCGTGCAATTACGGTATTATACATTTACAACAAGTCATTACTGTTATTCATCCTCGTTTTCACAACGTACGAAAACTTATCATGACAATTTTGACCTTTAAACATTGTTGAAACTAGTAGTGGAAATACCCTAAATATGACAAAGTTTATCCTCACCAAAATATAATTAATACATCACCTACCATTAATTTGTGGCACGGATAGATGTATTTGTCTTTCATTAAAACGTGTGTGAAAAATGATTCTTGTAGGATTTCAACTTTTGGCGTGACGACTTTCGAAAGATTGGTAATCTTTCACAGTTTTGTGTACAAGTCAATGGGCTTTTCCTCCGCCGTCTTTTCCTCCACCGCCTCCCCGTTGACTTGGCTCACATTTTGAGCCATAAATGGCATAATATTTGTTCAATTGTCTTGAAAATGTTTGCATTTGAAAGAAAATTAAATTGCCCAAATAACCATACCACATTTGTTGCAGTAGGTATTAAACTTCTTGAATAAAATTATTTTAAACTACGAAGTATGAGTTTTTATGTTACATCTCCCCCATATATGTGCATGACCAATTCATGACCTATGGTCATATCAGAACTCCGTGTACCACTTTTGTATCACCTGACGCGATTTAAAATATTGGAAACAGAGGTGTTCAATTCTGAATGGGTGTTTTCAATTTTTTGAACACTTCAAATGAATGAAATCTGTTAAAACACTTGACATCAGGTTCAAAATGAACATTTTGTTCAATCAACAATAAACAGTGGTATGAAAATTTACATTTTTAAAACAATTTTTTTTTTGTGACAGAATTCACCTTATCTTTACATATTGAAATATCAAACACATACAGTAGAAACCCATTATAACGAAATCTGATATAAGAAAAACCCTGTTTCAAAGAAGAATTTTTCCAATAAGCCTACTATTATACTAATTTATCTTGTTATTCAAAACCCTGATATAACAAATGTTTGGATATAAAGAAGTAATTTCTCTGTTCCCATCAACTTCGTTGTAACGAGTTTCCACTGTATGGTAACTAATCTGTTATTCAGGATTCGGAGTGAAAGCATACACTCTTAAAAATGCCTAGTCAAATTTGACTAGATGCCGGGTGCAATAAGAGCTCACCAGATATCTAGTCATTTTTGACTAGATTATCTAGTCATAATGACTAGATATCTGGTCAAGTTGACTAGATATCTAGTCATAATGACTAGATATTTGGCCAAGTTGACTATAGATAATCTAGTCAAAAATGACTAGAATCTAGTGAGCTCTTATTGCACCCGACATCTAGTCATATTTGACTAGGCATTTTTAAGAGTGTACTACACGTATGAACATTGAGGACTAAAAAAAGTTATTGACCAATTTTAGACAGAATGCACTATTGCAAGACAAGCAAACTAGTAAGTAAAATTATGACATGAAAAAGGGCGATTCTCAACCAATTACACTAGTAATTAGTGAAATTGTTTATCATCGTTTTCTGTATTCTGGTATTAATTAATTGCAAACTAAATATTGTTTTGTTTCTGTTCTTTCTTGCTGAACACACCTTGTTCAACAACAGTTGTTGCAATGATTTTGATCATAATAATTGTTATTACCAGCATCAAAATCAATGACTCAGAAAGTTGAACAAATACACGTGTTCTTTTGGGAGCTTGTCTTTGTTGAATTAATTTGCGTCATAAGGTTTGATACATTTGTTTAATAATTTATGACTTTTAAGATTGTTTCACATTAAGACAATGCATGCTCTGATTGGAAACATTTGTTTTCAGAACTCTCAAATAATAATTTATAATGGTGCTCAATTTATTCATTCATTTTTTTTTCAATCCGTTGAATAACTATAATTAGCAGTTGAAACATTTCTTTTTTTAAACTATAATGATACTATACAGGGTGTGCCAATAAAAACGCAAGATTTTTGGTGATTTTTTTCTGAGAGAATTAGGCTACATGTAATAAAAACAATTATCAAACGTTATTGTACATAATCTCAGCTTTAAATAGCATTTTGTTTCGTAAAATTTGGGCGTTTAATTCTGAAGTTATTACAAGTTCTGTGAAGCCCTTAAAAATAGGGTTGGTCCGATTTCTTGATCTCAATTCCATGATCAATAACCAAAAGTAGGTGGCAATCAAAGCATTAAATGACAAGTTACTTCATCTCCAGTTGAAACTTCTATCGCTTATTTGCATTTTTTGTTTAGCGTTATATCAAAAGCTCATTGAAAGTATCCAATCAAGCCAAAAAGGATGTCAGAATAACTTTTACAATTGCCGGAAATAATGATTTCAATTGTTTCTATCCAACATTTTATGTTCAAAGTTTCCCCAAACCGGAATGAAAGTTCGTTTCTGAATATCTGGCATGATGTGGACCTTGATTGTAAAATTTATCTTGATACGCAATGTAATATTCCCCAAAAATTACAATTGCAGCTACTGCCTCCGAGTCTCGCATTTTATTTATTCATTTTTATAATAAAAGGTTAAAAACCCTAGAATTTTTCGTTTTATTTTAGAGCTGACACTGACTGAAACCAACGACCACAACTAAAACCAGCAAAGCTGAGACTGCTAAAACTAAATTTCATAATTGCTTATAATTCTTTCTTCAAATCGATCATCTGTTTTGTTTTCAATGAAAATAATTGACAATTATTATCTTTGAGCCACAAATAATTGTGAAATTAGTTTAGCGGGTTTAAATTTATAGGGGCTAATGTAAGGTCTTGGTTGCATATCATCCTAGGCTAACATACTTCATCCGATGACCACAAATCGGACCAGATTGAAATTTGTGCTCCATTTTGAAAATGCTGTATCTCCGGATAGGAATATCCGAATTGGATGAAACAAAGGGCATAATGAAGGGGAGAAGCTCTTTTTTAATATCATTAATGCTTTAATGAGAAAAATAGCCTGTTTATATTTTAAATATTTTTGTTTTTAAATCTTGCGTTTTTATTGGCACACCCTGTATATCAACTGAATGCAGGGGCGTAGCTAGGGGAGGCGAAGTTGCCCCGGGCGCCACCCCTAGTGGGGTGCCAAATCGCCACTACATGAAAAATAATTGGGCCAACAACAGGGGACATACTGCTGAAATTAGCCATTTTTTGCGCGGTCCGCGCGCCCTACATATTTCAGTACTTTTTAGCTTTTAATAAGCAAATATTACTGCAAAAAACGCAAATTGTTTTGCGCGCTTCGCGCTTGAAAAAATGTAGGCAAATTTTAGCAGAAATTACCCATTTTAGCAAAAAAGAGGAGTTTTTCAAAGCTATTGGATTTTTAAGTCCCGGGGGCGCCAGTTTCACTTCTTGCCCCGGGCGCCAGACACCCTCGCTACGCCCCTGACTGAATGAGACAATTTTGACCGTTTGTTGTTTTAAAATTCTCCATGCACTGAATCAGAATGTTCTAAATACCTTCATAATCAATAAACTTGTTACTGATATTTGGTTGTACAATGTACTCATGTTTGGGACTATTCTCACCAAAGATAGGTCTAAAATGGTTGTTAATTTACTGGAGAGATTAATTCATACTTGAAACAAAAGCAAATTCATACAAATCATGAAATGCAATGTGCACATAATGTTTTAAGATAGAGCTATATCAAAATGCAACATTACATGCTTCAACGCAAACTGAGCTTAAAAAACCTGAACTTTCATCAATTTCATGTTGTCTCCTGTCGCAATCTATTTGTGCTTTGAGTGTGATCCGAACTGCTGTGGTCAATGGAAATTAGTAATTTTAAGTATGAATTCAGCACAACTCTCACCTACATTTTACTTTTTAGAATCTAGGAAAGCATTTCTCAATTTTTTAGATTTTTATCTTATTTTTTGAAATATTGCCAAAAATAGGTCAAAAGTGTAATTTTTGCCAAAAATGGTGGTAGGAGTGGGATTTTTGACATTTTTGGACACATTTTGACCATCAATATCTCAGAAACTAAAAAAAAAATCAAAAAATTGAGAAATGTGTTCCTAAATATTGCTTTCTAGATTCTAAAAAGTAAAATGGTTCGAAATTTTCCCAAAGTAAAGTTTAGTTAGCTTTCCCGCAAAATTTCGGGCCAAAAACATGATTTTTGAACCCTAGGGCCAAATTTCGCATTTTTGTCCACAAATGACCTGACCATCATGTTCAGTATGCAAATCCACTGCAAGAAAGGTATACTTTTATTTAGATTTAATTATCCGTTGCTGAGTTACAGAGCAAACACCATTTCTGAAAACGAAGGGTTGACAGGGTCCTCCTTGTTTCTAGGATGTGTCAACAAAACATTTCGAATATGAATTTTACACATCTCAGATTTTACAAGTGAATATTGGTAACATATTTTTTAAAAATAATAAACAATAAGGACCTCTTTTACCAAATTGCAAGAGAGCCCTGATGATAAGCACTTTATTTATTTTACTTCACCTTATATCTCAAACATTATGTAAGTCACTGTCATAGTGCATTTTAGAAAAAATGATGCTCAAACTTTTGGTTTTAGTAAATTTTTGTCTTGCAATTACAGTGGAACCTCGTTAATGGAAAATCACTGCCCAAAATCTCAGTTTGTGTTTAATCAGAATTTTGTGTTATCCAATCTGTTTTACATAGAAAATCAACACTTTGGACTTAAAAATCATGTTGTGCTATCAGGAATTTAGCATTAAAAGATTTTGTGTTAACAAGGTTCCACTGTAATATGATCAGTTCTTGGAAAATTAACTACAAATATGAATATCAGGTTTTTAAAAAAGATAATTTCCCGGTGTTCTTGCACATTTCATTTAAAAGTTACCGCATTCTATTTTTCTTATTGTGGTATTTCTTGAAAATTGAAATAATATTGCATATTTCGACCCAAACTGGGAAATCTTTCAAAGGATACAAAATTTTCACTGAAGTAAGGATTTTTTCACAAAAAACAATCCAGGGCATTTAAACAATTTGCCAAATATACGCTTTGAAAGTCTCATCACAAATCTCATTAGTTATGGAAGAGATAATATGATAGTTTGTACCTCAATGTCTAAAAAATATAACTATCGCTGTAAAGAAAAAAAAGCACTTTCTTTAGAACTTGTACTCAGTTTTATTTTTTGATATTTTGCACTCCCTTTGGACAAAAGTACCGAAACAAGTAGTAAAAGGAACACTAGGTCTAAAACTGGTGCTTTTTAAATGAGTGCCAGTTCCAAAAGGACTTAAAGGAGTGCTTTTTAGTTCATTTACAGGGACGTTTTAGATACTAACTTATTTCTTAAGCTTGTTTGCCTCGTAAAGATCTAACAGTATGTGAATACCCATCACCAACCAAGCCATAAAGTCAATCTTTTGTTATGTTTACTTTTTGAAATATTTGCAAATAGCATGCTTTAACAATCTCAATAATTTCAACTCAATATCCATAAGTTAAGGTTCCATCAACAGTTTTCATGAAGTGAATGATTAAACTAAGACCAGTTTGGCATATGTTTTTCTATTGATTCAGTTTGGCATATGTTTTTCTATTGATGGTCCATCAAAATTGGTAGTTTTTCTTACATATTTCAACTCAGATTTTGAATTGATACTTTAGGGGAGTTTCAAAAAGATCTATATTGTGAATCTGCCAAAAAACAATTTTTCCAAATTTCATCATAATTTGCTTACATTTTCATCCGTAGCGCAAATTCAAGTTTGGTGGACCGTCATATAATCACATACATGGCTAAATTAAACAGCAAAATAGGGTGCCATCTTTAGGACAAGTCATTGATGGCGCCATATTATAGTGCCCTCATAGGTAGTAGGATTGTTCAACAAATTGTGAGGGCTCACTTCTTAAATATTGATGATTAGTAAGCAAGGGCAATCAAATAGTCTTCCAGACTTGCATAGAAGCAGATTTGAACTCAAATTGAAGAAAAATCCAAAAAAAACACAAAAAGTCATTTTTTAAGTTTAATTACTTACTTGATACTTTTTGTGTCACTGCTTAACAAGCTCACCAAAACCATTAGTATCGGTACTTTGTGTCATACTCATTACTTGAAACATTATTAATTTTTTTTAAGTATCAACTGTTTTGAGTAAAATAATTGCTTGTAAATTACAAAGGGTTTTCAATAAGATCGTGGCCAAAGGTAGCAAGATATAAACTGAACAATTTTCATTTATATGTTATGCAAGTAAACTTGGTGGAAGAATATTGAGAAAGTTCCAAGTTGATGCTTTCCCTTTTATGTTCGTGTGGTCTAGTAGAATAATGCAGGACTCCGAATCATGAGGTTACAAGTTCGAGCCCCTCTATGGCCAACGAGTTATGTCCTTGGGCGAGACATTTGATCTCAATTGCTTCGTCGATCCGAGCGATATTGGGGAGCTGTTATGAGGAATATTACAGGTTGAGTGAGTAAATCAAGGACATTTCTCATAGAACTTCATTCAAGAGGAATTGTGAAATTGGACCAGAAATTTTACATCCAAATATTTGACAAAGCTGTAACTTCTGTTTAGATTACCGACTGAAATGAAACTAACGGTATCTTAAAGTTCAATCATGAACTATAAAATACAACGTTTATATACTCTCCAACTGTCTGTTAAACATGAGAAAATTACGCGCAAAGATTGTAAGGTTTTTTCTGAGACACCCTACCCTGTGTATGTTGAACAATAATATTACTTTCCAGAGCACCCTCATAGAAGTGGTAGTAATTTTAAAGCATATGATTGTCCAACATATGTGAGGGCTCACTTCTTAAACACTAAACAATCAGAGCAGTTAGACTTACCACACAATGTGGAAACTTGAATTATACATCAAAGCACATTATAACAATATTCCATACTTTCTTGACATTTTTGGATTTATTTCAAACTTTTGATTTATTCCATACTTATTTCAAACATTTCTTGCTGCAATATCATGTTTCCTTCCTGTTGGTATCCACAAAGAGTACATTAATGTTTGAATAGTGGCTCAAGACAAATAAATAAAATGTATAAAAAATGTCTATGATAGAAGAATTGACATTCTTCCACCTGGTAGCTATGCACACTAATTTTCACATCATGGAGTCACTTATCCAGTAGTACAACATCCAGTATCAGGGTTCATGTACCTTCCGCATAATTAAATTCCATGATTTTCCATGACCAAATTACGAAAAATCCATGACCTTTTTAAAACAACAGAGTTGTGCATCAAGGGTTGTTATGTCTATCCCATACCATAATTTTTAACCAGAGAGTTATCCGATTTTTTTCTTCTCCGAAAAATAACATTCCATAACCTTTCCATGACTTTTGGCCATTTTCAACAAATTTCAAGACTTGTCCAGGCCTGGAATTTGACAATTAAATTCCATGTTTTCCTCACCCACGGGAACCCTGCAGTAACTATGTGTGCAGAAAATGACATGCCCAATCAGAGTCCAAGATCTCCAATCAACTTGCAAGAGCCAAGTTCAGGAAATATGTACATGTACAATATAAAGTCTTTCCAAAATGGAAACTGTTCTTCTCATTTCTCCAGTGGAGCATAGTTCAAGAGTTTTTCAATGAGATCCACGTGGGCAAGCAGCATTCTCCTACAGCAGTATCTTTTGAGTCCGAGTGCATCAAGTGCATCCCTGTGGGTCAAATTGAAAAAAAGAAAAACAAGATGAGAATATTGTGAGATGAACAAACAAGTTATGAATTGCTGAGGCCAAATTGTCTGCTAAATGTAAAACAAAAGTCCAGCAATCATAAAATCATCTAGCACATCACATTTTGGATCTGTCATATATCAGCCATGGGAATTCTTTTCCCCTAACTTTTGATATTTCTTTACTTCTTTTCAGCTGCTTGGTTCTCTCATGTCTTTTTCTGATCTGTATGTTACATGGTCACAACATAAGCAGGTACATGCCATTTTGAGACACGGTTTGTTGTTTATATCATTGGCCACTTTCAGTATAACATATCCAATGGATGTTCCGATTTCGGCTGCAAAAGCAACCTCTACCTAGTGATTTGGTCGTTGATTTGGTTGCAAAGAACAGTTCAGTTGCATGACTTACCCTTCTGAGTATTCCGCCTGCAATAATCCTAAATACGCCTCCCATTTATTCCCTACCACTTTGCCACAGGTGAAGCATCTGATTGGAATGATCATGTTGAATTATGTCAGATTGCTTATTAACAGGATGGATAGTAGAAAGAGCTTTTTGTTGTATAGCTGTAAAATAAAAAATAAAACCAGTCTTGACTGAATATTCCTGACATGGGAGCATATGGTCTAGCGGAATGCAGGATGCATGCACTGAAGGTTGCGAGTTCAAGCACTGCTAGTCTAGTGCCATCATGTTGTGAACCTGGGAAAATCACTTTCTCACACTTGCTTTGTTCAACTCGAGTACATTGGGGAGTTGTTTGGGGGAGATATCACAACCTACATAATGTGCCTTAGGTTGGTTGGAGCATTGGTTCCGATGTTTCCCTTGCTACAGCTAATTAATGGCCAGCAATTTGCCCAGGGACACTTTGTAACTACTGGAAAAAGCAAATATAAACGCCGGAATTATTATTATTGATCAATTGAAATGAATTATAGCATATGTAGTGAAATGAGAATAATTTTAATATATTATGAATATGCGGTTTCATAATATTACCCAGTGTTCCCGCTAAGGCTGTATGTCGCGAAATTGGCGCAGAAGCTCAACAATTTGGCGCAAGAGGTTCTCAAAACAAAAAGTCAAAAATAGGGTTTTGGTTATACGCAACGTTCACTTATTTCGGTTTTATTCAGATTATATTCAAAATTACTCTCATTTTGGAGGTGATCTTTCCGAAATTGGCAATGGCAAGATGTATTTTTTCTTTGCTCTGGCGCAAAGTCAAAATCCTTAGCAGGCACACTGATATTACCCCTTCAATAAAGTCCAAATCAATAAGTATGCATGTTATTTCTGTAGACTGAATTTGTTCCTATTCAAAGAACAATACATGTAGGGGTGGACATCTTTGTTGAGAAGTGGGGGGATGACCATACATCTAAATTTACAGACGTGCTCATTGAAACTTGAAAGTGTACGAGCTCTACTCGCTTCAGCGTGGAGCCAAAATTAAGGTCAACTTTATGGGCAATATGGTAGGGTACAGGAGTAAAGTCCCTGGTGGAGAGGTTGTGGAACAAAGCACCCCATGAAACCCCAGAGTTTACTTTTATGTATTTGGCAGAAAAACAATGTAAAGAGAAACCTATAAAATGAAATCTGTTTATCCCAAAACCCTTAAAGGCGATTGTCGCGTTAATTTTTACTAGTTACCATAAACGATGGCAGTGTTACAGAATCGGTTGTTGGTCAGTGGCGGTAGTTCCATCGAATGTAACTCAGACTCATCCTTCCCCAGAGTTTGTTTGTTTGTTTGTTTGTTTATTTCTTCTTTATACTGGGTCCATGTTCAGGGGGAAATTTAAGTATCCCCCTGTTCTTCCACATGGCCCAGTTACATAAAACATCAACAATACTTAATATATTAAAAATACAATCTCCTTAAATTTACATTTACATAAAAATATATATATTAATTACACAATAGAATACCATAATTTAAAAAGGTTGACCTATATAAAATACCATACATTTACACACATTTTCAAATTCCACAAAATAAATCGGGGCACATGCAAGCTGTAAGTTGGGCCTATAAAGCACATATATTCAAAATATCAATCGTTAAATAATTCAATTAGCACACACATTTTACGGATTAACAAGTTAAAATAAGCGGGTAAAATGCGAAACATTAATTACACACAAACAAGTGTTATTTTCTAGCCTGATAGTTTGCTTTAAAGATCCCCAGAGTCCTTGGCATTGGATGAACTATTGCACTGTCTAGATTGTTCCAAGTGGAGGCCAAGAGTTACAAGAATACCAACTGCTTTGCTCAACAGCAAGTTACATCTATTTTTGTTTATAATTTTGACAGTTCTCAAGCAGTGAAATGTCAAACTGAAGTGATTTTATTGATGCCATTGACAGATAAAGACAAGTTAATCATATAAATGAAAAGAACTTACAACCTTGTGTTAAGCCATGCACGCTAACATTACGCTGATGAATAGAACCCATTACCTATTACATCATTGATGAAAAGAACCCAGACCTTGCGATCAACCATCCATCCAAAACACATCATATGTGTGTCAATTTTTTATAATCAGAGCCAGGGGCACCAATAACACCAAACATAAATAGCATATGGCTCATTCCAAAGTAACGTTTGTGACCGAAAAATTGAAAAATTTAACTTTTAAATGGCCACAGAACCTAGCATAAACATTATATCAACGAGTTTGTTGTTGATATTGGTGCTCACTGGTGGGGTCAAGACATGTAGATGTTTGAAAATTAAATCAATTGCAAAAATCCTGAGTAAAGTCCATGTAACGTTCGGTAACGTTTGTGACCGCGCACGGAAATGGTTTTTTGCTCCTAATCACTTCAAAGTACAATTTCTCGAAACTGTCAACGATTTTTTTTATTGTGCCTTACACCGATTACGGGAAACATATTTACAAATATTTCATAAAATATACAGAACATTATATTGCCAGGATTTATTTTAATGCATTGTTTTGTGTTGTAACTTTTGGTAACGTTTGTGACATTTTGGTGTAACTTTTTGGTAACGTTTGTGACATTTTTGAAACAAAACATGTGCTCATTCATGCACGGATATAAAAACTTTACAATTTCTGATTGGAGAATACTTCTCACGTACCAAGTAACACATGTATGATTGAAAAACATGTTTATGTGGTCGAATAAAAAAGCTAATTTTTTGCTTGAAATAAAAAAAGGTTCAGTTTCCACTGGAATGAGCCATATAATGGCATTCTAGCATATAATAAATAGGCACCCCTTCCATTGGAAGTTTAATGACCTTTCTGCAGAGACAGTTTATAGAGCCTCTGTTTCATATTTGCAAGACACACCCATGCACCCTCATGTTTATCAACAACATGGCTTGCCTAGTGGAATTCACACTCAATTTTGGAATTAATGGTCTTATTTTTTGGATTGGATCACTAAAAACATAATCTCATGATGGATTTGGAATATTTAAGGTGTTTATTATCAGATTTTCGGTGAGTGGCATTCATATTTTTAAAATTTCATTGAAAATTAAGCAAGGGATTTTGGGGTGTTTCGTGTCTGTTGCTGTCTATGGAAGATGCTTAAATGCTTTCCTATACACTTCCTCCTGTGCCAAGGGGGGGGGGGGGGGCTTGGCACAGGCTAGGTCTGTCAGTGGCGGGACGATTTTGACAAAATGCGTGCATGGTATCATTGATTGAAGGGTAAGATTTGCGCCTTATACACAAAACGCACACACTTATCACGCATTGTCTTCCTGCTAAGCGCAGAATAAAAAAATAGCATGAAATTGTAACGAGTTTTCTCGACCCAATGGATCTTCAGTGAGGAAACTTTTAACATGTGTTTTCCTATACTACAAAATCCCATGGTATCGATCCGTCATCGTTCTATTGTTGTGCTCATTTATTAGGCCCTGGAAAGTTGATTCACCAAAGTTAAAATCCCAAAATAATTCATTATTTCATTATCTAATGCAAGAAAAGTATGTTTTTCATGATTTTAAAGAATAATTTTTGAAAGTAAGATTCTCGCTACAGATGTAAGTGCTTTTTAGAAACTGAAAAAGTTCATAATAAAGTAGTCAAAAACTGTACCTGAAGATCAGAATAGAGGTACACAGGCTCACATGTTATGTCGCAATTTACTTAAATTTCAGTGAATAATGAAATGTAGGAAAATAATGAATAATGAAAGAGTCACCTCGTCACAGAAGAGAGCTACTGGGAATTAAAGGGACTGGCCTAGATTCTTCCCACTAATTTTTGACCTGCATATTTTTTTACTCTAATCGATAGAACATGTTTATAGTAATAGGCCTATATTACCTACAAGTAGTTTCCATGATTTTGAGGAATATTGGAGATAATTGCAATTCTTTACCCACTTTTATTTTTTTTGCCGGCGAAAAAAAGTGGTGAGAAAACGGTGTTTCTAATTTGAAAACTTAAAAAAATCTTGTTTCTACACCTCTGATGGCCAAACAAATAAAATATATATCTAGGAGCTTTGTTTGATCTTTTATCTGCATATTGCAGTTATCGTCCACTGCACGCTACACCACAGAGTAACAGAGATGACACTAAGCTCAAAACACGGCCCCAATCATCATCATAGCGTAGTATGTGCATATTGCAGTTATCGTCCACTGTAAATAATCAAAGGCCTACATGTGTTAATAACAGTTTTCACGCTAGACTAATTTTATGATGTCTTACATGAAGGAAGAACAAAACGAGGACACATTTTGAAGAATGCTGCACAGCTTGCATTCAATTAAGCGTAATACACATCAACGGCAATGTCAGGATTTATTTGAGTAGGATTATTCATAATGCGTCCTCGTTTTTGTAATGGGAGCCACTGATCACGCAATCAGCCAAGAAACGTTAACCAGCGCCTATTGAGAAATGGTAATCTAATGAGCAATGAAGTATATGGGGATAAAGTGTCAGGGGCCTGGCTACACGGCGATCTTTGCATTGCTAATACAAGCCTACGTGTTTTTTCAATGTACTCTATCAGGTCCTTAAAATTATCGTATGGTTATGAGTATGGTGTCACGAGAACGAGAATTTCATGATCTTGATTGACATGTGTGTTCAAAGTTGATAGGTTAAAGGATGCGAGCGTGATGGGCCAATGAAAGTTGGTATTTCGAAACTCCATAGCGAATGTACTGACCGGGGTCTTGTTACAAAATGTACCTAGTCAGGTTTACCCTTTGGTCTTTTGAGTTCACAAAAAATATCACATGAAAGCTTAATAAATCATGAACAAAATGGTAAATGTTCAAAAAAAAATCGGTCGGTTAGTTTTGATACAGCGATCTTGTTAAGTTATCATCCTATACCCAAAACACGGGAAGATATCTTGGGGTTATGCATCAATTAGGAGCGTTGTGTGTGCATTGTATACGAAATGTTGCTGATAACTGCAATATGGGTAAATCCATCTGAGGTACAAATTTAGGATTTAGGAAACACAGGACAGTCACACCACCATCAAAGAACGATACATTGCAAATTAATTCTTTTGTGTGTAAATTTTTGCAGTTTTTTGGATTTTACTATACTTTTAAGCTATATTTAGAGTATTTCCATATAAGTTTTTAATTCTAGGTGGAATCTAGGCTAGTCCCTTTTAACTTTCATAGGCCTTAGCAATTCAGAGTCTGTTGATGGGCATCACACAAACTCTTCAGACTTTCGATGAGCACAAAACCAAAGCGGTGCCGTCAATCTGTTGTTGTGCTCGTACAAAGTCACTGAACATCCATGGTTCAAAAACACATACATTTAAAAGACCAATGTCTCATGGCACACGATCACACAAAATGTACGACAGTCTATGATGACACTGCAAGGCTTTGCTTTGTCTTTGAGAAATGAAACAAATTAACTTTCTGCATATGAAGGAAGGTTCCTATAGGAACATGCACGACCTCTGCATGACGCATCGCGTTTAACTACGCGTGTAAGTGTTTGACGCTGAAAACAAATGCCTTCACTGCAGGATTTTTGCCAATCAAGTGCTTATGTAATCGAATTTTACCGCATTTCTTTTTTTTTTTTAGCCTAGTTTTCAGGAGATTTTTTGCTTTTTTATTTATTTTTTCTTACATCGAGGGCCGCTGCGGCCAAAATAAAAATATAGTGACCTAAAAACGTAATAAAAAAACAACAACAAAGGCTCAGCCTACGCATCGTAACAGGGCCGTGAAACTCGTATTCCCAAGCCAACAGACGAAAGTGGTATAATCTACGCTCGGGTCAAAAGGTTAACAGTGTATTATATGCGCTGTATACGCGCAATGCTAGCCAATGGACAATACAACCCACTCACAACCCAGTCATAACAACAAATAGGTCTGGTCATCATCAAACTCTAGTGTGATGCAGTTTTGCTGCTTTATTGGAGTAAAAGAATCCAGATCCAGATCCAGATCCAGTAGGGTAAAC
>JXSR01S075520.1:102508-121229 GCA_000969725.1 Ophiothrix spiculata | reverse complement strand
AACTTATTAAACACATCACATATCGGAGATAATAGTGGAAGAGATTGTTAACTTCAAACATGGATATATAGTGAATATTTCCATGCTTGAAACCACTAGGATACAGGACTCGACAATAAATCTTTGAAAATATCGAGATAAAATAAAGTACTCGGGTGAGTATAAACTAATTATTATTACCGTTAGACGCGACGTAATCGATTATTAAATCACTAAAACTAAAACTGGTCGGCACAACAAATTGAAATTGATTGAAATTGAAATTATTGGACTTGTGCAATGGCGCGGTAAACGTCGATAAGGAGCGCTCCTACTTAAGTGAGGGTTGTAACCACACAGGATTTTGAAGTACTTCGAACAAAAGAATTTTTGAGCGAGGATTCCTCGCGGATTCCGGCCGGATTCCTGTGCACGGCAGTATCGGGAAGAGCCCTAAGTGTTTAACTATACCTTGAGTTTTGAAGGTCAAATGCAATTAAGAAATGCAATTAAGAAAGGTTCATTAATAACATTTTGCTATCATACCTTATAGTAATAAGTAATTTTAAAATCTATTTTGAGCTTATTTTAATTGCCAGATTTTCAGTGGACTGCCTTGTATTTTGATCTGTAAATGGAGAATGGAGAAAGAAAGTGTGACATACCATTCAAAAGCTGAGATTATTGAGAATGAAAATATAACTCAATTTTGAAATTAGTGCTTTCAACTCATTTTGCCAGAGTACCCCTCATATATACTAGAAGTAGATCCAGTAGTTGATACTTAAAAAATGACTTCATTCAACATTCCTTTACTCCATTCAACATTCTTTTGAATTTTGTGGCACAGGTGTAACCCTATTTATCTATAATTGGCATAGAACATGAGCTAATTTGCCATTTGAGCCATGAGATCTCTCGTTAGCTAATCAGAATAGTTGATTGAATTTGCACGTTTCAAAATTTTCTTGCAAATTTTTCGGGGCATTCTTTTGAAAATGTGAAAGTGTGTCATTTTGTAATTCTGATCGAAAACAAGGCGAAAACCCTTGACAATAATTAGCAACACTGTAGTATGATCTGATTTAAAAAAAAATCGCCTATTGCTCTTAACGTCATTGCTCAGAATATTATATTATAGATTATTTATATATTGGAAGTTATATCAGTTCGGCGGAACTCATAATTTCGGATACGTATCCGAATTCGGATACCCATGCACACTTCGTATCCAAATTGTGATACCCGTATCCGAATAAGGATATGGAGGGGTATCTGATTTATGATACTCCTGTCCTGGCGCAGGAAACAAATCGATAGCGCAAGCTGGCAAGTACATGTAGATAATCTTTCTTGCATTTATGATAAATGTATCTGTAGAAATGTCATTTTCATCTGTGCAATTCCAGCAGAACAGCTTCGAAACATGTCCTGATAGCTTCTTATCACAGAGGGCAAAATAATTTGGCCAATACTTTGATAGAATGTAGGTAACAAATGATGATAATGTTATTGACTTTTATACATACCGGTATGGTGCGCGGCGAAGCTGAATATTCATTTCAGCTGATATCCTGTTTCAGCTGTTTTTAATCCAAATCTGGATACGGGTATCAGAATTGTGATACGGAGTGTCCGAATTCGGATACGTATCCGAATTGTGAGTTCCGCCGAAATGATATTCTCAGCATGCTTATAATTCAGCACGCTTGTATTCATTTTTAAGTACATATAGTTGAGGTTTTAATCACTTGGTCATGGATTGCACATTGCTGTTGCACTTAGTGGACTAAACCAACTTAAGTTTTAACACGTACTTTGGCTTGTGTATTTTGCATCTTTTTTGCCACTTATCTCTAGAAACGAAAAGTCAAAGCGGAACCTGGGACTCTGCAGAAGAAGTCAGCCCATCCCAAAATGGTTGTCAATGTGTTCAGTCTTTGTTTGTTTATTTGTTTGTTTGTTTACCTACCATTCATCTTTTTCATATTATTTGACTAATACCCACTTCAGCAAACTGAGCAGGGATTCATCTTTTCAGGAACTTTCTCTTAAGGGGGTAATGCAGGTTACTCAATATTATGTTTTTGCAAGTTCATTTTGTACCATAACTGTGCTTAAAGTTAATAAAAATATATACATTTCCAGAAAGTCACATTTTTGGTAATCATGTTCCTTGTGAAAATTCCTTTCTGGAAATGTATACTTTTATTAACTTTAAGCACTTTGTTAAAAAGTTATGGTTCAAAATAAACTTGCAAAAACGTAAAATTGAGTAATGTGCATTCCCCCTTTAAAAACGAGAAACTGTTATCAAGTTATGTTAAAATTTAGGAAATGTCAATGTGCAAGTAATTGAAATGGTTATCAGTTTATTGTTAATTTGTTCAAAGTTTTTGGACGCTTAAAAACATAAAATGTGGAACTTAATAAGTCAAAGTAGCATCTCTGCTCCTGAGTTTAAACATTTTGTCCTGTAAACATTTAAACTAACAACTTGCAATCAGTATACTTCAATAATCAAAATTTGTGTTGTAAAGTTGTTGATTTTTGTTGTTGATAAACAAGTTTTAAATCTTAGATACTGGCATGCTTCACAATATTCAGCATAGATATAAGTCTACACCATATATAAAAAAGCCAATAACAATTTGAATCACCATCAGACAAATTTGGGATAATTATGTTTGGTTACCAAAGCTATTAGTGCTGTAATTGATTGTCTGAAGTATTGTTTGTCACAATAATTACAAAACTTTCGACATGTCGATACACAAAATGGTTGTATCGATACTAAATGACATCAAGCTCAAGGCAAAAAAAAAGACTACATGCTTATAAGAGAAAGAGCCGTCTCCCATTTAACATATAACAAACTGTGGTTATCGATGTTATCGACATGTCAGATGTTTGTCTATCGACATATTGATACAATGTACTCAAAAAAGCCTAACTATTACAGAACTTAAAACTAAAGATGAGGTGACACTGTTTATTAGCACAGGCAAGGAGCTAATCCCAAGATATACATAAGGGAATAAAAAACAATTGCTGTACATTTCAGTAGCCTTACTTGATTTGGCATGAAGGTTGAAAGCATGTGTCCATAAAAAAACCCTCATGCGCAAACATTGTGCCGGGTTACGAACAATGGATATGCCGCGCAGACTGCCGGGCACAATGTCACCTGTCATCTCAGCTTAAAAGGTGTTTCAGAACTGAAATTATCGTGCATTGACAAGGAATTTGGTCAACATGTCTAGTTTATGCATCATTCCCAGGGCTAGAATTTCGGCGCGAGTCCGAGAGTCCACTCGCGCAAAGACTCACGCAAACAAAAGCATGAGAGTTCAGTTAGATTCTCATAAACTGTGGAATATTTCACACAATCTTAATAGAAGAGAGTCCAAAGACTCACAAACTCAATCAGGGAGAGTCCAAATGGACTCGCGTAAGCCTCAGCGAAATTCTACCCCTGCATTCCTTAAGCCTGACAGTAGTAAACAAGGGCATTTCAATACCTTGTGAATATGCCAGTATCTTAGATCTGATTACGAGTATTCCATTTCAAAGTTTGTTAAGAAAGTTTACTTAACATGTTGTAAGTTCATTTGAATTATTTCCCATATCTTAACAACTGTTTTTGTTGCAAATGTGATTTATAAGATAACCAGTTTTTAATCATTCTTTTATTTTGTTTCTGTAAAAGAAGTTGGGATTTGATGAATAAACCATTCCTCTCCTAGATGGATGGTTGGTTTTTTTGAATATTGAAATACCTAACTTTGATTATTATCAGAGTTCAGAATGGCATTGAAGCCTGTTTTATTCCTAAATGAAAATTGTTTTGCTTAAAGGTGTATATTCCGATCACATTCTCATCCCAAGGGATCACCTGGAAGTATTGCATTTTTGATGTCAAATGAATGCCCATATTTTTTTAATTGTACACGTATCCAAAATTTCACCTCGGTTTTTGAGATATATAGCAAAAAGTGTAAAGTTAATTGGTATACCTATTTTCCATTCTTATGTATTTTCATAACAGCCTCATCCCCAGGGTTGCATACTTTGTTTTGCATCTGAAGAGTAAACAAGAAGAAAAATTGAGGGTGAAACCACCCACAAGGCATTTCAGAGGTCTGGGTCAATCAGTTAAAAATAGATTATACACATGTTAAAATAGGAACCTACACCTTTAATAGATGTCGTGTTGTTGCTTTTTTATTTGAATTGACATTTCACAGTTAAATATTTATATCATATTTATATACATGCGCTACAAATTTGTGAATGTTGATTCAGGTAATTTAACTTTACCTTGCTCTTGTTTTTACTTTTGCACAGACCATAGAAGAGGTGCGTCAGGTGGGCTCACACAAGAAGGGAACCATGATGTCAGGCAGTCCAGTAGCAGATCTTGTCGTCATACTCAAAACACTTCCCACAAGTAAGGCGCTGGAGCACAATTAGGCCACACAGGCTTGATTTTCTAAGATGGCGACCATAGGCTTGATTATGCACCTGTAAATAATTTCAATACATGTAATCAATCAAGCCTAGGGTCGCCATTTTGGAAAAATAGGCTGTGGCCAAATTGTGGCCGGCCGCACAAAGTTGTGGCCTAATTGTACTCCAACACCTAAGAAAGTACAATTCAAATTATATTTGAATGTTTTAGGGCTCTGTCACACATCACGAAACGTACGAATAACGAACTAATAACGTACACTGGTTTGGTCGTGAAATACATGTAATCGATTACTATACCAGTGTACGTTATTCGCACGATACGGTGATGTGTGACATGGCCTTTAGATCAGTAATATATCTTGATTCCATGTGCAGTGATCTGTAAACACTTATACAGTGTATAAATATGAGGCCGCATGGATTTAGAAGTCAGGAAGGCGTAACGCACCATTACAAAATTTTTAAATATAAGGCATTTGTGTAGTGCTGTGCCTCCCTGATTTGTAATTCTACACGGCCTCGGCACACTCTACAGGTATTCGCTGACTACTGTGGCCCAAATAAGCTCCATTCCACACTAAGCATCATTTTAGGTTCTGCGGCAACGTTTTAAGGGGCGCTGAACCTTGAACATCCCACATATGCGCACCATAGCTGCCCAGATCAGCTCCCTGAGTTTCATACTGGTTTCAACGAAACAATTAACAGTTAGATCCTTGTCTAAGGGAAATTCAAGCACACACTTGAACTTGGGACCTTCCGCACTGCAAGCGAGTGCCTTAAATAAATAAATAAATAAATAAATAAAAATCTCCTATTTTTATTTAATTTGTGTTGGATCTAAAGAAATTAAGCATGGTATTTAGTCTCTGGGCATAAATTTTGCTAACTTTGGTTATGTTTCCAGCTATGCATATTGCTTGTGGAAATTAGATATACATACAGATTTTCATAACAAAGAGTCCTAAAATGCCAGTTTACAATAACTTGCCCATTGGAGACCAAAATGGCAACAGTTTTAATCAACAACGATGCATCCGATGCGTCAGTGTATTTTTATCACGCTTAGGCTTAGGAAGATTTTCGTTGTTGAAAGGTATTCAAACATGCTTCAGAGTTGTTCATCGCCAATTAACAACGATGCATCCATCTTCCATGTGATAAAAATACGCCGACGCATCGGATGCAGAGTTGTTGATTGCCAATGAACAGCTCTGTAGCGTGTTTGAATACCTTTCAACAAGGAAAATCTTCCTAAAAACGCATGAATCAAATTCTAAATGTTTTCAATTTAACAAATACTCATTTTTATAAAAATATTTAGCAGAATCTGAAGCAAAATGATAGTTATTAAATAGTTGTTGCTTTGTTGTTTTTTACTGTTCCAAAACACCAGTCCTTGCACATACTCAAGTTGTGACGCGTGATGAACAGTGCGCCGACTTAGGTGTACTGTGTAAACACACCTCCTTGTACGCTGTGCCGTGCGTGACGCGCTTATTTGAATATCAACTGTGGATTCATCACAAATCAACAAGGGCGCGCTCCCGTATAAGAAGATACGATGAGTTATTGAAAATTGTTGTTGAATTCTATTATACTAAGTTTTTCCAATTCCATTCCACCAGCTGAAGCAGTGACGGCACTTGGCAATAAAGTGGTAGAAGGTGTGAAGGAGACAGAGCCCAATGAGGTGCTGACCATGCTGACCAATGAGTCGGGGTGCGAAGTGAGCAGCGCAGACGCTACGGTCAAAATCAGAGTTACGACAATACCGCCAAATCTCAAGAAACTGGATCCTAGTATACACTGTGAGTAATGTATGGTGATAATAATGCGTTGTGGAAGAGATGAATGAGACCGAACATAATGAGATGTTGATTGTGCCGATCCATTAGTGTGGATGCAAAATTAGCAGTGCAAATGTTACCGTTAAAATCAGGGTTACAACCATACTGCAAAATTGAAGAAACTAGTTCTTGGTATACACTGTAAGCAATCTGCAATTGAAACTCAACCACCTTATTAAGGGTGGTTAGGCCATTTTGTTTTTCCAAAATTTAGTTTCCACTTAGTGGTTAAGGTCTAGCACATGCCTGTTAGTTGTCTGAGGGGTCCGTATGGACCCAACACCAGAAATGATCTTTTTCAAAGGAATTTTATGTCCAAACTCTTGCTATAGATAAAATACTTCAAAAGAACCGAAATATAGAAATGGAAAATTGGATATGTTTGATTATTGTAATATGCCTTTATGCTATTATGTGTCTTTTTGTGCCAACTTTTGAGAAACATTTAGTTCTCACCATGTCATGGGTTTCTAAAGAAGACTACATCACATATGAAAACGAGGTTCCCAGCCCATGAGGGGAATTTTGGATAAGTATTTTACTTTTTACAGTCAGGGAATTTGATAAAAATGCCTCAAATCAGAGAAAAGTCAGGGAATTCTGACTGGCTCAAAAATCTAATGTAGTCAGTCAGACCATTTTTCCCTGGTGTGTCAGGTCTATAATCTTTGTTCTTGTAAGGTTCAAATGCATTGTTGTAGGATTTGAAAAGTAACTTGTTGTTGCCTTTTTGTCACAACAATGATTTTCATGGAATTTTGAGACTTCAACAAGGTAAAATCAGAAAATTTCGTTTTCGTATAATGCTTGGAGACCTGGGAATGTCACCAACTAGCATGATTAATCAATCAATCAATTTTTCAATCAATTTTATTTTCCATATCTATATACAATGACAATAAAAATATTAAAACTAACAGAGGGGCTCTCCACACGGAAGCGTCAAATGTAGATGCATCTAGATGAATGTATATTTCCGAAGTGCAGATTGTGTTCACATGGTCGCGCCTCAATCTGACTTTACTCCAGATGCGCGTATTGACATGCCAGGGTGTGCGTGTGCGGGAAATAGCGCAACTACGCGTAAGTACACGCGCAGCCACTTATGTGCGTGCGATCGTTTGCTGAAGTCCAGTTTAATCTACATGCATCTAGATGTGCGAAGTACAGATTGATTTGTCCGTGTGGAGAGCCCCAGAGATTTGGTGGCATGTGATCAAAAGGCCACGGCCAGAGATGATCACGTTACAAATATAAATATTATAAACAAAAATATCATTAATATTGTGGTATCTCTTTGCAGTGCCAGCTAAAGTAATGCAGTCATCATTAGCAGCTGTAAGACACGCCAGATGGTTTGAAGAGAACGCACATCATTCAAGGTAAAGGGAGGGGGGGGGGGTTCTTGGATTTTGAGGGAAGATACTAGACTGTGTGTATTGCCTAGTGAAATGATTTTGTTTGCCATGGGGCTCCAATTGATAGTTGTGGAGTTCTATTGAGAGTTGCTTCTCTGATCCCTGGCCCTAGGGTATCAAGCACAACAGAGTACTCATTGTGATAGTGTGAGGAATTTTTAGGCGTTTCTGCAGGCAGGGAACATGTTAAGGGTTTTGGTACCTAGGGGCTTGATCATGTGACTAGTTGAGTCGAGAATTGAATCTAAATCTAGATGGGAATTACCTGTGTTATTGGGGCTATGACTTTCTTGGTGAATGCGGCTGTCGAGCCAGTCAAGTGTTGTTCTTTGCTTACGCACAATTTGGCGGCAAAATGTAAGATGCGCATTGCGTTGTAGTCAAGAAATAGTAGCGCGACACAACGCACAGCGGAGTCACTACGCTCTCGCACAGCATCGGTCTAGGCATGACGCTCGCGTGGCGCAATCCCCTAACTTAGCCGTATTTTTTAGGGTGCAAATAGACAAGTTTCCTATCTGGACTTTCATTAATCTATGTGCCCTGTCATGCAAGGAAGTCAGCACAAATTTTGTCAGCTTTGACGGAACAAATATGGGAGATATCCCCGTAAGTCTATGGTTAACTGGGGACTGGAGAAACAAAGGCAGGTGCATCAATGGGATATTGGTCAATCTTAGATGTATGGAATTGAAATGTACCCATGCTTCGTGAGTTTGAGATTTTGCATTCCCTGCAAAGCTTGTAGCTGAATTCATGCTTGGAATGCAATGTGTTTCCAACAAATTTACTGCAAACGGTACTACAAATGAATTCACACTGAAAACGCAAACAAATTGTGGCAAGTGGCAACATCCTCTCAAAAAGCAATGATGTGTGTAATCGTCCTCACTGATTACTTAAACATGCAATGAAAATCAGTGTAAACATGAAATAAAATTTGCTCTATTTCTTTTTCCAGTATTAAAGTGCTGATTCGTATTCTGAAGTATCTGAAGACTAGATTCCCAGGTTTGGAACCACTCAACCCATGGATCATTGATTTACTGGTGAGTCAAGTTAGGCTTACAATCTATTGTCACTTATACATGGGGGTATCAAAAAGTTTTAAACTTTACCCAGAAGAAATAAAGCCAGGAAAGAAATTTTATTAAGAGATACTTAAGGCATCTTTTCATAGTCAATGTGCAAAGTAACACATTTCTTCCACTTTTAACCGACTGTTCAAAGACCGTTATTGTACGCATCCTCTCTATAGAAAAAATCTGGTTCCATATTTCAATGAAAATCAACATTTTCAGGTCACCCATGTTTTATAACGTCATTGTGACATCATTATAGACCGATATCTATAATTTTGGTATCAATGGGAAGAGAAAACCACGCCCTTTATTATGTTTTCAAACAACTAAACTTTGATCAAGGCATTAAGTTTTAATGGGCCATTTAAACCTTCAGATACAGAGACTTGATTACGTCCACATGTCTCGATTTCCTCCATGCAGCTTATGTGATAAGCGGGTAGGTAGATGACATCAATCGCCATCTGTAAAGAAAGTAAAACTACTTGTGAGGCCATTTCTGCACCATAATGTACATAAAGACGAGTGGCTATTCTGACAAAAGTTCATTGATATAGCTCCATCCCTTCTGGATAAAGTATAAACTTTTTGATACCCCCTTGATGTTATTGTGCGCCAATAACTTTGTCGCTTTGCTCAGCCTAATCAATAAATCTGCTTGTTGTAGCTATGAGCTATAACAACCTAAAGAGAAAAAAAATATGCAATGAAGTGGCAAAACTACAAAAAATATGGGCATTTTTTTTCATTTTTAATTTGTCATTCCTTGTGGAAACACATTGTGTCATATGAAAGAGCGGTGTGGCAAAGAAATTGACAACCTTATACACATTGACTAGGGATACAGCTATTTGATGTGATGTCATCTTGAGATAACGTCTTAACCCTTTGAACCCTGGCCATTCCACGTGTACCTGTATCGCTGACCCGGGCCAACCTGAAAGTTTAAAACACAATATAAACCATAAACTTACTTTGATTATGATTTCCCTTGCTTTGCATTTTCATTTTATAGTAATCTGAATTGTTCCAATAACTAGCGTTCTCAAAAGATTATATTTACGTCTGCCAAAATGTTCAACGTTTACATTGTAGTCTAATGGCGATGCCACATTTGTTGGAAATTGTTCAAATTTACGAAAATATGATGAGGAATTTTTCAGTTCTGTCAAGTAAATAGAGCAAAATGACCCATTAACCATGGGTTCAAAGCTTAGTGGATATCTTCCGATATAAATAAAACCATTGAAAATTGTAACTACCAATGCCTGTTTCTGACATGTGACCTAAAAGCCGGTAAACCGGCTCATCGGGTATACGGTAAATGTACACGTGAGCCGGTATACCGGCTCGTCGGGTTCAAAGGGTTAAAACATCATTCAATTGGATCAATCTCAACCATCACAATCAGTCCACTGACGAAGACAGCAGTTTGTACTGTCGAAACCATCTAGTTTCTCTTTGGAATATCTCATTAAATTCTAAATAATATGTACCTGACATTCCTGATAATTTGCCAAGTATTTAGAGCCCCCATTCTCAACTTGCAGCCCATGGGCCAGATCCGTTTCGCAAGTAAATTTTATGCGGCCAGCAAAGAGCTACTGCTATGAATTAAGAAATCAGTGCATAGATGATCAGTACATTCTATTTCACTTTCTGTAAATGTGTCATTTTAATAGAAATTGCCGTATTTTGTTTCCTTTTGTCAATTGTATTTTAAGTGTCCACCAAATTGCATGAGTTGAAGTTGAAAAATGCAAAACCTGCTAGCTCCTGGGTATGGATCAACCATGTGCACTGTCTTTAATCACTACAACAGTCCTGCAAGACTAAAAACTAAGACGCATGTAGGCCTGTCTGGCCCACAAGATTATTTTCAAACAAATGAAAGCATGTTATATCTAAACTCCAGGTCATAAGTTCCTACCCATGATTTCTACATGCCTACAGATGAATTAAATTAACATTTTTCTGATAATTTTTGGTACACAAACCAAGTCTCATCGATTTGTAATCGGAATGTATTAATAAGTTCATTATCAATCGACGTCGATTTTTAAAGAATGATCGGATTCAAAAAACTACCTCTGAATTCAATTCGTGTAAATTGATCAATTACACGCAGAAAGAGCTATCATCAGTACCAAATGAGTGCAAGGCTAGTAGTTACTGTTAAGGCTGGTGTAGACCTTCAAATGGCATAAATAGTTTTTGTACTCTAACTCTAAAACTAATTGTATAAACTTTATAAAAGTATACATTTTTAGAAGCGGATTTTTACACTGAACATGATGATGATATCAGTTTGTGACCAAAAATTCCAATTTTGGTAAAAAATGCCAAAAACCATATTTTTTACCCCAAAATTTCTGGAAAGCCTAACTAAAATTTGCATTTGTGAAATGTTGAACTTTTTTGCTTTTTAGAATCTAGAAACAAATGTCTAGGAACGGTTTTCTCAAATTTTTGATTTTCATCTTATTTATTGAAATAATGCCAAAAATAGGTCAAAAAATGTAAACAAATCCCACCGCTGCCACCAAAATGGCAATTTTTCGCCTATTTTTGCCATTTTCTCAAAAAATAAGATGAAAATCAGAAATTTGAGAAAACCGTTCCTAGACATTTGTTTCTAAATTCCAAAAAGCGAAAAAGTTCAAAATTTCACGAATGCAAATTTTAGCTAGGCTTTCCAGAAATTTTTGGGCCAAAAATGACGATTTTTGTCATTTTTTGCCAAAATCGACATATTTGGTCAAAACCGATATCACCATTATGTTCAGGGTAAAATTCCACTTCTTAAAATGTATACTTTTATATATTCTATGCAATTAGTTTGAGAGTTAGAGTACAAAAACCATTTATGCTAGTTAAAGGTCTACCCCAGCCTTAAGGCCAAACCATAGTCGGCCTCGGAACAAAATTTTTCCTACCAAACATTTGGTCGTGACGTCACCAAATATTTGCCATCGAATTTAAAGTATGAACGGGTAACAAAAATTTGGTCCAGTGTATATGGCAATTCAATAACATGTGCAATCTAACGCGAAATTGTATTTGGTCTCAACTCAGTGTTGAAGTTATTTTGTTTGGAGTCACTCGTCATTTTGACGTCACAACCAAATGTTTGGTAACGAAAATTTTGTTTGGAGGATGACTATGGTTTCGGCCTGATACGGAATCCAACTGGTCAATAATTATGCTGCCGTGTGCTGTTACCTTGAGATTGAATTGTCCGCGATGTGGAGTGAATCCTAGTGTTATTGATCCCGGCTACTGGCTGTATTACTTGTTGGCAAATTTGATACATTCCTACTTCAAATCGAAGAGACTTGGTTGGTGTGCCAAAGTCATCAGAAAAACATTAATTTAATTCATCTGCAAGCATGTAGAAATCATTGGTAGGAACTTATGACATGGAGTTTAATTGTTAATGGTTCATATTTCAGTGTTCAAAATAGTTTTGCTTTGGTAGAAACACTATTTTATTTTTTCAACTGAAGTACAAGTGATGTGTTCATCATGACTATAGATAGTTGTGCAAGTACCCCCTCTATAGTTTGATGTCTGATCGTGTTATGCACAGGAAACGGTAAATGCATGATGTATGCTTAGTCGAGAGGTAGCCTCTAGACATCTTTGCACTTAGAATTTTCTGGAGCAGAAGTAAACCTTGTTATTTGTGTGATTGAGGAATATGGAATAATAAAAAAATCACTAAAATCGTTTTAATATTATCTATGAAATTTTTCTAATTATAATATTTTATTATTATTGTTCAGCAGTTTCTAATCAATCATACCTAAACCTGTTCGCCGAAAAATTGCCTACTTTTTAGGTCCAAGAATCCGGCTTCTGCGATCAACAAAAGTTGGATTAAGTTTTGCATTTACAGACCTGACACTTTTCAGCTGATTTCAGCTCATTTTATTACACTTTTTCAGATTTTTTTGTGTTAAATCAGCTTAATTTGATCTCTTTGCTACAAGTTTTGATGGTTTTCAGCTCTTTTTTTGAAGACTCAGTTTGAAGTCTGTATTTAAGTCCAGCAGGACATCAAAATCAAACTTAACCTATCCCCCCCCCCAAAAAAAAAAAAATGCCTACATTTTAGGTCCAAGAGTCCGGTTTTCATGTCAAATTAAATATGTATTGTACTATTGCATTTGGAATTGCAATGAACAACCATTACAGAATGCATCATTAAACCGGCTTGTCGACAGAGAATAAAACTTCTTTTGTCGAGGAAATTATTGACTAAAGGCTTGTCAAGAAAGAACTATACTTGGGATTAAGGAGGGGCTGATTCTTACTTGCCAATTGAATTTTGATAATTAATACACATTTATCCATACCAGAGGTTGCCCTCCATAGTTTTAATCTACCAGTTGATAGACACTAATTGACTTAACATTCCTGGTGAGTGTGGACAGGGACCTTCATGTGCTTTGAGAAACATATCAATTTCCCCATGAGCTTTGGTTTCAACATTATCCTCGTGTCTGTTTGTAGCACGAGTGGAATCAGTTTCAGTTTAATTGTCTGATGATGTTTGGACTGATCTTTTTCCAAGCAGGGCTTGCTACTTGTGTTCTACTTTCAGGACGGGGTTCTGATCACATTTCGTCATGTGAGTGCAAGAAAGTCTTATCTGCAATAGCTGCCATTTGTTATTAATTTGGATTACTAGAACCATTTCAAGAGCCACTGACATATGACAGAGAGATTTTGAGGGACTTCACATTCTAGTGACTAGGTGTTAGATAAAAATAACTTAGGGCAGCCATTGCAGATACAAGTTTTTTTCACTCATATGACGATTTGCATTGATACTTCGGCCCTAACTGGAACAGAAGAAGTACTTTTTAGGTGTCATATGAAAGCCTATAGATTTTTTTGCTTGAACATCCTTAACTTTTATCTCCAACTTCAAGTACTGGTATTTCGATTTTCTTTTTATACATAACAGCCTCATCCCCAGTGTCACATATTTCCTTCTGTTTAGAGTGAACAAGAAGCAATTCCAATGTCAATCAATTGAAATAACAGTACGCCTCTTAAAATTGGTGTCTCCCTTTTTAAGTTTTACAAATTGTCATCATCAGTTTCCAGTTGAACTTGATAACTAAATAATAATTGAGAGTATTCCATCTTTCTTTAATCTGTCAGTTTTTAAAAGTATTAATTGACGCAGACATGACAATTTTGTTTGCTAAATAACTTTGACATTGGTGGTTATTAGTTTCCAGTCAGACTTGATAACTTGAAATTAGAAAAGGTTGTTCCATCATTCCTAATGTAACAGTTGACAATATTTATTAACACAATTATAGCCCCAGGTAGCTTTTTATTTAACTACATAACTTAAACAGTATTTGGTTATCATTATTTACTAGTCAGACATATGAATTGTAATTGAGTTTAACATCTTAAGCTTCGGTCTTAATTACCTTTATTATGACTTAATGTCTTAAAGTTTTAAGTATTAAGTATTAAGTTTTAAGTATTAAATTATAAATTTATGTAATACTTTAAAGCTCAACTGCTAATAAACAGCCATAAATATATCAAGTTTTTATGGAATTTTACTTGCCCAGTTTTGTCGACATGTCGACAAATGAGATTTCATGTCGAGATATATGCTCTATGTCGACATAAGGCATGTCGACAGAAACCTTAATTATGACCGTATGACTGACTGCGAATTCACCAATGGCATACTGATCATTTTCCAACCATTTTGCATGAACTTGAAATTTTGCTCGTACAGTTCTACAAATAAATGCTGTTAGAGAGTTTGTACAAAATGGTAAAATAATCATCAGCAGTGTTGTAGTCCTCGAGGCCAGGCCTTGGCCTCGAGGAGTCCTTAAGGACATTTTTTGAAGTCCTTGGTCCTCGGACATGAAGGCCTTGGCCTCGGACATGAAGTCCTTGGCCTTGGCCTTGGTCTTGGACCTCTAAGTCCTTGGTCCTCGGTGCCGAGGACTGCCGAGGACAGGCAAAATTGCTTGTTTTTATTGAAAAATATTACTTTGAAATTAAAAAAAAAAAAAAGATCTTTAGGTGAAACTTTGCAAAGAAGATATTCACAACATCCTTGAATGCATTATAACAATAACTTTCATGACTGATGCCAATCATAATTATCAAATGTCAGAGGGGTAATCTGTTGCCATGTCCAGGGGTACTAAAAATTTCTTGGTAAGTAGGCCTATTGCCGCACGCGATATCCAACATAGAGTCTTGCGTAACTGATTTTTGGTCAAAAATAGGGTCAATGGCACTGATTTTTTTTCCAAATTGTGTCTCAGGAACTGTTTTTTCCCATAAAAAACGACTAATAGAGCTAAACATTTTTCAAAATTTGGTTGAAAACTTTATTAAACACAAATTTGAGTTCTTTCCTTGAAAATTGAAGGAAAATCGGAGTCTTTGGAACTGAAGTATTCTTGGAATTAGCATCTTGAGCGTGGCACATAACCGTACCATCCATCATTGTAAGTGACCCCGGGTTGCCATCTTCCCCTACAATATTGGGTGTATATCTCAACTAAACTTGCACACCTCATCACCAACCTCCAGGTGAGGCCAAAGGGGTCCAGTCAAAGTCATCCAAGGTCAAAAGGTCATTTACAAAGTTAAACCCGAAAAAATGTTCAAAAGGTCATCTATCTCATTCTAGGTAATTTCAAAGTCAATGCCACAACTCAAGAACCCTTTACCTCACATGGCCCAAACCTTGACCATGAATAGCCATTTGATTAAGGTAAAAATTTTATTGGCCAAAAAGTTCATCCATATCATTGAGATCATTTCATGGTCACTGCTGAAATTCATTAACCCTTAACCCCACATTGACCAAACTTAAACCATGAATATCCCTATTATACTCAAGGTAAGTCATGGTAAAAATGTCATTTTATGTCAAATACCAAGATGGAGCATGAGTGTGTTTTAGTGTGGGTATTAGTTGCATTGTAAAAGTCCTTGGTCCTCGGCCTTGGCCTCTGAGACACAAGTCCTTGGCCTCGGACACCTAGTCCTTGGCCTCGGATACCAAGTCCTTGGCCTTGGCCTTGGCCTCGGACACCAAAAACATTCCAAGTATTACGATATTCCTGTATTTCGAGAAAAAATTCGACAAAAATTACAGATTTGCACAGCCTTGAGTAAGAAAATAGATTAACCCTTGAACGCCCAAAATTCCACCCATACTGTTCAATACACAAGTAAACATAATTGATAGGATCCAGATTGCTCCTGAAATTACACCTTCTAAAAGTTTAGAAATTGATCAGTTAAGGTTTTGTTTGGGCCAGAAAGTTCCACATGTTTTCTGCAAATTATGAGTGTGTAGCGTACCACATCTGAAGGATTTCTCAAGGTATTATGTTTTTGTTTGGCCATCACAGGTGTAGAAAAAGATCTTTTTTAAGTTTCCAAACTAGAAACACTGTTTTCACACCACTTTTTTGCACCGGCGTAAAAAATTTAAAGTGGGTAAAGAATTGCAATTTTCTCAAATATTCCTCAAAATCATGGTAAACTACTTGTACGTTATATTACTATAAACATGTTCTATTGATTCAAGTAAAAAAATATGTAGGTACAAAATTAGTTGGAAGAATCTAGTCCAGTCCCTTTAACATTGTCTGTAGTTCATGCAGACTTTTCCGAAAGGTGGGTGTACGGACGTGCGGCCGAGAACGGTCGCATTTTTAACCTCCCAGGTTTACCAAAGGCCCCTCAAAAATTTGAAAAATGGTTTACATAACGGTTGCATTTTTCAAAAATGACCATTTTTTGACCAATTTTTCCTCTGGTTTACATATCGGTTGCCAAATTGGTCATTTGAAGTGCAATTTACATTGTAAAAATGCATTGAATGGTCTAAATAACAGTTGTTAAAGTCAAATTGGTTTACATATGGGTAGCATTTTTTTGCTTCCTCAGGTTTACAAAACAGGCGGTAGTCGAAAACTCTGGCCGCGCGTCCGTACCCAACCGAAATCTGAGTACCCCCCGGGCTTCTGTTGTGTGAAGTAGATATGTAGTATGTGCAGATACTTTCATTTAACTCTGTAGTTTTAACTTCTATTAGGCCTAAAAAATTGTTTGATTGGCGTAACATAGAAAAAAAATAGGGTAGGTAGGTCGGATTTCATTTATTTAAAGTCTATGTTTCACATACAAGAACACAAAATATATGACACATATAAAAAAATCTTAATTTTTTCTGTAACACATTTGTCATTTTGAATGTCCTGCAAGCCATATCTCGGGGGGGGGGGGGGAATGATTCCCATCAAATTTGGCATTTGGAGGTTTTTTACCATGCTCAAAAAAATAAAAATATTTACGGTCGACCGTAAAAATAGGGTCGGTCGGATTACGCTAATCAAACAATTTTTTTAGGCCTTAAGAGGTTGTATACTTCTATGTTGGATTTCAGCATGTGTACCAGGCAGGTGTGTGGATTTGATTGTGAGCTATTGATATTTTAGCAATATTACATTTCCTACCTCACTTGATATTTTAATGTATAGCATGTCGGCAATTTCACTAGTCCATCAATTTGTCATGTTATATATTATCAGGAATGTAGTAGTAATCTAATGGTAGGGTTATCTGCTGTATAATATGATGTAAAAACCAACTCCCAAGTACTTGCAAGGTTATTTTAGTTGGTTAGGGGTTTATATTAAAGTCGGATGGCTTTGTTGACTCTGAGAATTTTGCGTCTTGAGAAAAACAGTTGTGGTATTCTGAATTGTAATTTAATGGGCAAAACAAAACATCTTCTATGTTGTTTAAACATTGTATGAATGTCATTCAGTAGCATTGCCAACACAGAGCCGGACCTTGATAGAAATTCTACAAAACAGGAAAGCAAGTGGAAAATGGAAAAGACAAGAACACACTAAAGTTGTAAGAGAGGGAGAACCTTGGAAAGACAGAGAAGAAAAGGAGAAGAATTCTGAAGAGAGTATGAAATGAAAATACAAGTGTTTTTTCTCCTTTGGGGCTTTTTCTCCATTAAACAATATGAATTGTGAATCAAAGTTGTTCAAAAATGGCTGAGACTTGCTGAAACCCTTTTTTCTGTGACTTTTTTTTACAGCAACCTAGTGTGAGAATGAAATGAATGAGTTGGAAATTCTTAAAACTCAATGCTTACAATTTTGAAATTTGCAAAAATGAAATAAAACAGTTTGATAAAAATTGGAGCACTATTTGTTTTTATTTTTGTGTCTTTATAGGCTCACTATGCTATCATGAACAACCCAAGCAGAACGCCCCTATCTATCAACATAGCATTCCGTCGCTGTCTGTCGCTGCTGTCTGCGGGATTCTTTCTGCCCAGGTCGGTAGGCATCGTGGATCCATGTGAAGGCAACGGGATGAGAGTACACACAACGTTGACATTGGAACAACAGGTGAGTAGTGAATATTTGTGATTCGGTATTGGAAAAGCAGTCACCTGGTACTGTCTACATGTTACTTATTTCTGATATGTCCATAATGTTATATTCATGATCTGGTGTAGAAGTAAAGTGTAGGTTTTTACCTTGTGACTGTTTTTGCTAGTGATTTTTTTGATTCGGGATACCTGGTACCTGATGAACCTATTTCTTATATGTCTCATGTTATGTGGTCTGGAGTAGACCTAAGAAGTGAGTACATTGTACGTTTCTACACGAGACTGGTTTTCCTAGCCTACATGAACATTACTTATGTCCTATTGTTCAAGCAAGAGCACTTGGTAGACTTGTATAGTCAAAAATCATTTTCTCCTCTTTTCGCATATAGGCCTATATTTATGAAATTATTATAGGCCTATATAAAATTGCAAAAAAAATCTTGTGTCTGTATGCGAGCAATTTTTTCTATTTCATCTACTTTACTGTACAAA